>CATIWR010039885.1:0-53408 GCA_949677035.1 Omphalea diandra | reverse complement strand
GATTTGTGGAGACCATTCCAGGTAACTTTACTCAATCGATGACATTGACCTAGATGATTTTGTAAGGGAGTTTGTAAAAAAAGTAAACACCGTTGGTATACTTAGATAAAAAGAAGATGAAGTTTTCTAATTGAAGCAGAATGATATAATGATTACAGATTACGAGGTATAAATTGTTAAAACTCTCGAGATATGCTCTAAAGTATATGGCTACAAAGGAATTAAAGTGTTAGAAGTTTGACAAGGGACTGAGGTTAAATTTAAGATTGATTAGCAGTTAAACCAACTAAGTATACCACACGATTAGCAGTAACTATTTGAGCTAAAGAGGTGATCCAAAAGAAGAATGCAATTGAGGTTAAAAGAAAGAGAAGTTATGTAGGACGAAATGGAGAACTCAATAGGGCAATAAAAAGGGGTGGTCTTACATTGTTTGGTGGATCAGGATTTTAAAGAGGTATTAATAATCAAATAGATGAAAGACAGAGTCAACCTAGTATATTAGCATTAATAGCATCTAGTAGAGGTAGCTATGGTGGTTTTGAAGGCTTAAATGGTAGGAAAGGACCCATTGACATAATAGGGAGATGTGTTGCCCTAATTTGTAATATTCATAGAAGAACTCATTTTGAAGAGTGTTACAGACCAAAAAGGGTTACTTACTATACTTATAGACAGTCAAACCATATAAGCCAAGATTGCCCAATGACAGGTGTGATTGGAGAAGAGTCTCAAGTAGGTATGGGGAGAATGCTCATGACATAAGTAGAAACAAAGTGTGTATAAATTGTTCTATGCTAATGTGTTTTGTCCAATTAACTGCAGATTCAATATTGATGAACTTTAAGGAATTTAATGTTATTCTAGGTATGGATTTTCTAAATTGTCATACTAAAGAGTTGATAATCAAATCTTCAAGATAATTAAAGAGTTATAATCATTAGGGAGCACAAAACTTTTCCCACTTGTTTGACCTCAAGTATTCAAGAATTTCAATTAATTAAAAAAAAAAAGTTGTGATGCATTTACAGTTAGTGCAATGGACACCAGTGTTCCTAATCTAAGGTTAACAAACATTTCTATAATGAGAGACTTTCTAAAAGTATTTCTTGATGATTAGTTTGATTTGACACCACATATAAAAGTTGATTTTAATATTGAGACCTTACTAGGAATGGCACCTATATCTATTACATCATACCAAATGATAGTAGTATTCTAAGAATTAAAGAAATAGTTGGAAGAGTTGTAAGAAAAAGGTTTCATTTGACCTAATACATCTCCTTGGGAGATCACCAGTGTTATTTGTGAAGAAAAAGGATGAGAGTATGTGATTGTGTAATGATTATAGGCAACTGAATCGAGTAACAGTAAAGAATAAATATCCCTTACTGAGAATTGATGACTTACTTGACCAACTTCAAGGAGCAATGGTATTTTAAAAAATTGATTTGAGATCTGGGTACTGGTAGTTAAGGGTTACTGAGTCAGACATTCCAAAAACTGCTTTTTCATACTAGGTATGGTCACTATGAGTTCCTTGTTAGGCCTTTTGGGTTAACTAATGCACCGACAACATTTATGGCATAAATGAATCGTACCTTCTAGCAATATCTTAATCAGTTCATAATTGTGTTCATTGATGACATTCTCATATATTCACAAAATCATGAGGAGCATGAGCAACATTTGTGAATCGTATTATATATCTTAAAGGAAAAACAACTGACAAATTGAGCAAATGTGACTTTTGGATGGAACAAGTGATCCTTTTTAGGGCATATTATGTCTAGACATGGTGTTCAACCTGATCCAGCTAAGGCGAAAACCATTTTGGAGTGGGATCCACCCAAAAATGTATCAGAGATACGTAGTTTTCTTGGGTTAGTTGGTTATTATAAAGGAATTGTTGAAGGATTTTCCATTATTGTTAGGCCATTGACAAAATTGTTACGAAAGAATATAGCATTTAAATGGGATGATCAATTTCATTAAAGTTTTAAAGAACTAAAGAAGAGATTGACTACGACAACCATTGTCCATGCCCTGAAAATTTAGAGGCATTACTTGTATGGAAAGACATTTCAAATTTTGAAAAATTATAAAAGCTTGAAATATATTCCAACACAGAGATAATTAAACCTAAGACATAGAAGATGGATGGAATTATTGAAGGACAATTATTGCACTATTGATTATCATCCATATAAGGTTAATGTTGTTGTTGATGCTTTGATCCGAAAAGCCTTAGATGTTGTTGTCGGCATGTTTGGTTATAATTTGACATCCTTGGTTAATCTTCGTGCTTTAAATGTAAAATTTGAGATTGAGAATGTGACAACTTTAATGGCTACTCTTCAGTTAAAGCCTGTGATAGATGACAAAATTAAAGTTCATATGAAGGATCATATTTGCAGAAAATGCTACAGAAGATACAAGAAGGTAAAAAGACTAATTTTCTTATTAGAGATGATGGGATGATAGTGATGGGTAGTCGAGTTTGTGTACCAGATGTTGATGGTTTGAGATCAGAGATTATGCAAGAGTCACACAATGCACCATATGTTATGCACCCTGGAAGTACAAAAATGTATATAAACCTACGGTCACCTTTTTGGTGGTCAACGATGAAGAAAGATATAATTGAGTTTGTAACGAGATGTTTAACTGCCAATAGATCAAGGCAGAACATCAAGCACCAGCAGGTAAGTTGCATCCTTTATCTATTCCCGTATGGAAATAAGAGAAAATTTCAATGGATTTTGTTATAGGTTTGCCTCATACACAAAAAAGGCATAATGTTGCTTGGGTTATTGTAGATAGACACACAAAATCTACACACTTCTTGCCTATATGACAAACATATTCACTTCATAGACTAGCTAAAATATATGTTGCTGAGATTGTGAGATTACATGGTATTCCTGTTTCCATTGTGTTAGATAGAGATCCTCAATTCACTTCTCATTTTTGGAACAGCTTACAAACAGCTTTGGGTACTCGTTTGAATTTTAGCACTGCTTTTCACCCACAGGCTGATGGTCAATCAGGGAGGACTATTCAGACATTAGAGGATATGATGCGAGCTTATGTGTTAAAATTCAAAGGCAATTGGGATGATCATTTGCCATTAATGGAATTTGCATATAATAATTATTATCACTCCATCATTGGCATGGCACCATATGAAGCTTTATATGGCAGGAAATGTAAAAGTCCAATTTGTTGGGATGTTGAAGGGATGAGACAGTTAGAAGGTCCCGAGATGGTACAAGATACAGTGGCCAAAATCCAAGTAGTCAGAAGATGTTTCAAAGCTGCTTAAGAAAGGCAAAAAGGGTATGTTGATAAACATATATGAGAAATGGAATATCAGGTTGGAGATAAAGTATTTTTGAAAGTTTCACCATGGAAAGGCATTATTAGATTTGGTAAATAGGGAAAGTTGAGTCCAAGGTACATTGGGCCATATGAGATCATAGAGAGAATTGGGCCTTTGGCATATCGATTGGCATTACCAATAGAATTATCTCAGATACATGATATGTTCCACGTTTCTATGCTTCAAAGGTATCGGTCTGATCCTAGCCATGTATTATCAGAGCCAGAGATTGAATTGTCTGATGATATAACTTATCATGAAAAACCAATTGAAATTCTTGATCAGCAACTAAAAAAGTTAAGGAATCAAGTGATATCCATGGTTAAAGTGAGATGGATTCATCACTCACCTAAGGAGCCCACTTGGGAAGTAGAGGAACATATGAGACAACAATATCCCTATACATTCTAAAGTTTTAGTAAGTAAAAATTTCGAGGATGAAATTTTTATAAGAGGGGGAGAATTGTAACATCCTCAACCCAAATCATATGCATTTTAATTATGTTATATTTCATTATATGCAATGGATAAATAATTGTTTAGACATGTGAATTAGAGAAACACGACGATGACACTTGCACCATTACATTTGAGACACTTGAACATATATGTAATGTTTGTATGGTTGCATGGCAAATTATCTTATGTTGTGTGCATATTATAGTATCATAAATAATGGTATTTTAGAGCTTATTTAAAAGTATAATGAGCATCTAGAGATTAGGAGATGGAAGAAGGTGCTTAAGGAGTGAAGAAGAGGGATTAAAAGAGGAAAAGTGAACTTCCAACTAATAGAAATGAAACACTATGATTACAAGTGTAATTTTTAACCCTTTAGGATCAGAATTGAGGAGTTAGATGTGACGTACAACAAAAGAAAGAGAGAGCTAAGGAAGAAAGAAAGAAATGAAGAAGAAGAAGAAGAAGAAGAAGAAGAAGAAGAAGAAGAAGAAGAAAAAGAAGAAGAAGAAGAAGAAGAAGAAGAAGGAGTGGAAGAAGAGTGAGCTTCCTAGGAAAGAATCCTAAGGTTTTCTAATTCTAGGACATTTGGTAAGTTAATTTATCTTCTTTGAAAATGAAATTAACCCCTCATGACATGTTAATCATACATGGTTAGTGAGAATTATGGAGTATTTTAGATAGAACTCTTGGATGGAAGTTGAAATTCAAGAGAACAAGCGCTGATTGTGTTGATTTTACTATTAGAGCAGAATTTTGTACCCACAATTTCATAGTGCTAGAAGAGGAATTAGGGAAAGTGCAAAATATGAAAGTTGTAGATTGATGTCTCATATAAATGAAAATGAAACAGTTTTGCTTGATTTTGTGTGTGTGAGGAGATATGGCTCCTTCATTAGGGCTGGTTCACAACCAACTGAAATGACCTTAGTCTTTTTATTTTCTTATATTTTAATGGCCTTATATTCTAGTTTTGACAAAGTGAAAAACATAAAATTTGTAGCTTTATATCCCATATAAATATATCTAAATCAGTTTTGATTGATTTTCTGTGTGGAAAGAAATATGACACATTGATTGGGATTGACCCTGTACCCAGATGAAACCTCACATTTCTTTTAATTTTGTTTTCCAAGAATTTGATGACCATAGATTCAAAATTTGATAATTCTCCAAACTTGAAAGTTGTATATTTATGTCTGATATACATTCTTGTGAAATATTTTTGCCAAATCCACATGGTTGTTGAGATATTGTCCCTTTATCATGACTATTTTGTCAACATGTTACAAACTTGCTCACCCTGAGATTTGACCCTTTGTTTTAGTGACTTTATAAACTGAATTAGACAATGAGTAAAACATAACAAATGTTCCTTTATATGTTTTGTAACTAATGGTAGATTATTATTGCAACTGGATTTGTGCAATTTGAGATACACCCAAGAATGTAAGACCTACTCAGACTGAGATGACATTGCAATAGGGGAAAATTAAAAAATTCACCACATTTTTTGTGTGTCTGATATTGACTTGAAATTTGAATATATTGTATCATTATGTGTGTAGTTTGTTTGAAAAAAAAGAATCAAGTAATTTGGATGAGTATATCTAGACTTATTTCTATGAGAGTATAGCAAGCTCAAGCTGCCATATAAGGAAAATATGCATAAACACTAGGTCCACTTGCATGAATCATGCCATAGTTGCATAACAAGATGATAATCTTACTGTATCATCATTGATTGATTTGGTGTATTGAAATAGGTCCTTGAGGCATTGAAGATAATAGTGGGAATAAGCCGGGACCGTCCACAGCTTAATAAGCTTGAAGGATGAGGTAAGTAAATAGCTAATGGTACTATATGTGTGATTGGTTAAATGCCATGAATATATACTCAATGGAATGACATGTTGCTTAACATGATGATATTGAGAAATACATTGATGAAAAGATTGTTATACTCTTGATTTATTTATTTTCATGAAATATTGATAAATTATGACTTAGGAATGAGAGTATGATATGAGTTGCCAAAGTTATGGGTGTTGTTATTAGGCATTATATTGCTGAAATTTAGGTGAAATTATAGTTGATTTATTGAAAGAATAATACTTGATGTTGTTGGCAAGTAACATTATTCATTGCCTGTGTGGCAATGATATAAAACAACCTGTGTGGAAATAACATTCAATGGCCTGTGCGGTAATAAAATATAACAGCTTATGTGGTAATAACATTCGATAGCCTATGTGACAATGATATCTATAGCTTGTAGCTTGTGTGGCAATAAAATATAATAGTCTGCGTGGCAATAACATTCGATAGCTTTTATGGCAATGATATCTATAGCCTGTGTGGTAATAAAATATAACCGCCTGTGTGGCAATATCATTTGATAGCCTGTGTGGCAATAAAATGTAACAGCCTGTATGACAATAACATTTGATGGCCTGTGTGGCAATGATATCTATAGCCTGCATGACAATAATATTTATAGTCTGTGTGGCAATAAAATATAATAGCTTGTGTGACAGTAACATTCGATAGCCTGGTGGTAATCATATCTATAACCTTTGTGGTAACATTATTTATAGCCTATGTGCAACCAAAAATGAAAGCCTTTGTGGCAGTGATATTGATAGCCTATGTGGCATTTAAAAGTAAAAACTCTTTATTTCATGCATGGATATGATAATGAGTTATTTATATTTAAATGTTGCTATGTTATTTGAGATTGAAGTATCGTTATGCATTTACTTACTGAGTATGTAAGCTCACTTCTTTTGCATTAAATTTTATTTCAGAAAAAGTAGACTAAAAATTATGTCCAGTTACATTTCAAAGTTGTTGTCTAGCAGTCTAATAGAGGTTGGGCCAGTATGCAGTCTATTAGTATTTTAGTTTGTTTATCCATGTATACTTTGTTGTAAATAGTTACTATGTTGTGAACAAGAGACATAGTGAAAAAAAAAATAATTGAAATCAAGTCTTTTAATGACAGTGAATAGACTAAGAGAATTTTAAATGTTAGTAAATGGGACGTCACACAAACATTTGATTAGTAAATGGGACGTCACACAAACATTTCTTACTCTCATTTTGTGTAGAACAATAGGTTAGGTGAGCTCTCAGAAGTCTAAAATACTAGGAGGCAGATGGGTAAGCACTGCCCAAGTGGTGCTACATCAATGAAGAGGCCAGTTGAGGCCAATCAACCCAGGCAACATAGTGTAGATCGGCCAAGGAAGACTTTTAACCCAAACCCAACTACGATTGACTATTAAGAGGATCCCCAGAAAAGGGTTTTTGACCATCTTACCTTCGAGCAACCTGCGTGAGCCCATATGACAAAAACTCATAAGAGAATGTTCTAAAGGCAAAGATAACAATTTAGAGTCGAGCTAGAAAAGGTTAGGGCCCGAAGAAATGTTGAAAGGAAGGCTAAAGCTAGGCATGAGAATGAGATTGAAGAGCTCAAGGCGAAGTATGGAAAGGAAAGGTTTAAGTTATGCAAAAAGATATGCAAGCCTGACAACAAGCCCAAGACTTATGTTGTGGAAATTCACCACAATAAGTGTGGGTCTATGAAACTTTGGGTTCCCAATAAGCTTAAAGAAGAGTAACCCAAGGAGAAATCGCCCAGCACTTCCATATATAAGGCCAAAATATATATGGTATGCATCTTATCTTTAAAATTTTTGGCCAAGCCTAGGTAGAGAGCCATGCTCGAAGGGATGTGATTTGCCCAAAGCTACTGGATTTGTAAGCCCTTATCCAAGTCAAATGAACACTCGTGGCTTACTTGCACTTGAGCAAGAGGTTGTTTATCCTCTAAAGTGGTAATTTGATGGCCAACTATCACTCACATTAGCCATTTTCTAGTTGGGCGATATATTTTCTGCCCTTTAGGGGATACTCTGATGGTCGAGTATCTCTCAGAGAACTCAATAGGTACCTTAGGCATTTCTTCCTTAAGTGAGCCATTTTTCGATAGTTAGGGGTATTGGTAGTTGGCTAAGCATCACTCAACATAAAAGTCTTAGGCGAATTTAGTATTCCACGAACCATGATCAGTTTATTCTTAGGTGTATTAAATGTGAGTTTTAGATTCACTTGCTATTAAGATTTCCTTGGTGCTTTTCTTTGGCAAAATATTACTTGGGTTAGGTCTTCTTAGGCAAATTTCATATTCCACGAAGCATGACATTATTTAGGCAAGGTGTTCTTGGGCAAATTGTTCTTAGACAAGTTGTTCTAGGGAGAATGAGGCCTTTAATGGGTAATAATTTTATAACTCATGACAATACTTGGGCAAGGTGTTCTTGGGAGAATGAGATGTCTAATGGGTTATAATTTTATAACTCATGACATTACTTGGGCAAGGTGTTCTTGGGCGAGTTGTTCTTAGAAGAATGAGGCCTTTAATAAGTTATTATTCTATAACTCACTCATGACATTTCTTGGGCAAGGTGTTTTTGGGTGAATGAGGCCTCTAATGCATTATAATTCCATAACTCACTTATGACATTACTTGAACAAAGTGTTCATGGGTGAATGAGACCCTTGTTGGGATACAAGATGGTCGGGCATTATGGAGGTCTTGGGTGAAACTCCTCAAGAATTGATGTGAATATTTCATCCTTAGGAGAATGGATTTAGGTCTCCAAATAAGGCCTCAACTATTTTCTTTGAGTATATAACATGGGTGATGTCTTTTTTGGGCAATAAGGCCTCTATTAGGATACAATTCTACAATTTAATTTTGAGATTATAGAATTGTAGGGGCATTATTTACACCCGGCCTGATTTTTTATAGACCTTTAAGTCCCAAAGCATGTATCATCTCATGGGCTTAGACTTCACTCATGGTGATAAGCTTTTAGGTCTTGATGTATATTATGACATGGGCTTGGGCTCCACCCAAAAAGAGCATATCTTATAAACTTGAACTCATACCATAGTGATAATAGGATAGGATCCGTGGATATCTGTAGATTTATTAGTATTGTGTTTATATTAGACTTATTTTCCAAATAAGACTCTTATATAATGTTTGTATATAAGCAAAATTTATGTACATAAAAAGGATTTCAAACCATATACACAAAAATACATTTTTTTTTTTTTTATATAGATCTCCCCATTTCCTTATTTTGTTCTTCTTGATTTTGTTCTTAGTTGATAGTGAATTCTAGTATAAATACTATTGAGTTGACGGTTTTAGCTTATATATTCATTCTTTGATTAACAGTTTTTATATATGTATACTGCATCTAATTAACTTCAATCAATTGTTAATTTTTTTTATGCGTTCTTGAGATTTAATACTAATAGTACCTGACTACTACACTATAATATTGTTAACTTTTCTCTTGAGATTTTGAGGGTAAACACGATATTAGATTTGGACTTTTTTGTTTGTTATAAATTATATTTTATTTTGATAATTAATTATATTTTTACTTTGCTATAAATTATATTTTTATTTTGATAAAATGACAATTTCCAGAAAATTCATATAAATATGATTGGGACACGGTAATTTCTTACCTTTTTCCTGTCCTAATAATGCTTCAAATTACACCAAATTTGTCCGTCCACCCAGTCCATCCGCTTAAGCAAATCAAACCTAATCATAAAATTCTAACAAAAAATATTAAACTATTGTATCTCAATAATATCAGGGGCTAAACTTGATAATTTTGGAACAGTGGTAGGAAAGTGGTAATAAAAGGAAACCTCAGGAGGCTATTAGTAATTTATCCAAAATTTAAAAATGTTTTCTGAAAACATACAACTAAAATTTGAATCAATTTTTTATTTTTAATAAACAAAAAACACAAAACTAACTAATAATGATACCAAAGACAATGCTAGTCATCTATTTTGAGAGGAAAAAAGGCCCAGAAACTTTGGTTGCTAAAATCAGTATATTATCAATCTTTCTATTTAACTTCTTTTTCATTATATTTTAATTTTTGATACAGGATGATTATAATAAAAAATTTTAAAATAATTTTAATATTTATTTTCATTAAATAAATATTTATTTATTTAAATAATTAAAATTAATATATAAATGATAATTAAATTGTATTATTATTTTATACAAAAGTCATTGCCAAGTAAAATTATAATTACATTAGCATAATAGTTTTTTAAAATAATATAATTTTTCGATAAAAAAATTCTTAATTTTTTATTTTATAGTTTTAATTTGTTTATTAGATAGCAAATCTCAATATTGATTATTATATAGGTGAAGAAATTTTCTATATTATTAAATTTTATATACTTTTTTTAGTTAATTGAGAAAATTAGATAATTATTAGCTTATTTGTTATATGATAGAATGAAAACATTAATATATATTATTAATTTCAATCTTAGAATTAGTTTTAAATCATTAATTATTATTTGTCAAGCAATTGTGTATAATATAGTCATATGTTATTCGTTTTTATTATATTATAAAAATTGTCATATTAAAGTCTTAGAATTAGTTTTAAATCATTGTTTGCTATTTGATAAATAATTGTGTATAGTAGTACAGTCTCGTGTCATTAGTTTACATTATATTATAAAAAATTGTCATATCCAAAAAAAAGTTTAATTAGGAAATTAAAAACATTAACTACCATATATAAAAATTCTAAATAAGAAATTTAATAATTTAAAAATAAAAATTTTAAATAAAAAACTGCGAACATATAAAAAATTATGAACATAAAATAAGAAAAATATAAAATATAAAAATTGTAAATAACTTCTAAATAGGAAATTTAAAATTTTAAAAATCAACATATATTATTCATTTCAATCTTAAAATTAGTTTTAAACCACTATTTGTTATTTATCAAACAATTGTGTATAACACAACCACGTATCGTTAGTTTATATTATGTTACAGAACATAGTCATAACAAAAAAATTTCTAATTAGGAAATTAAAAACATTAACTGCCATATAAAAAAAACTTCTAAATAAGAAATTAAAAAATCTAAAAAGTAAAAATTATAAATACGAAACTAAAATCACGTAAAAAAATTATGAACAAAAAATTAGAAAAATCTAAGATATAAAAATTTTAATTAGAAAGTTTTAAAAATAAAAAATTCTAAATATAAAGCTAATATTTAAATTAAATAATAATGAATTATTATTTAATAAAAATAATTATTAATTTTATTTAAATTTTATTATTATAAATATATCACACAACGCACGGGTTTTGCGATTAGTATTATATTGTTACTTATTAAAAATATTATATTGTTAACATAATTACTTTACAAATGACAAACACTCATTTAAAATTGAGTTAATTATATATATAGATATTGACTATATTAAATGCATTTAGGACCTATTAATTAATTACCTACTAAAGCCTAAAATCGTGAAGATTGAGTCGAGATAAAAAGATAAAAGTGACTTAGTCAAATAAAAGAAAAGGAGTGGGGATGTAGAGATATTTGACAGCATGAAACATGAACTAGGCGGAATTGGAATATAGCTGATCGAGCAAGAAACTAAAGAGATTGAAGAGTGCATCTACCTTTATTCCTAAGGAAAAGCAATAATAAAATAGTGAATTTCTAGAAACTTTTTAAAGATCTTTATAAATAAAGAAAATTACTATAAATCTTTTAATATTTGTTATATTTAACTAAGTTATTTCTTACATTTTCAAATTATATTATAAACCTCCTCACGATTGCTCTATTACACTAATTAAGTTCTTTCGTTAAATTCATGTGCAATAGCAACAATACCTTTAATTCTATCTTAAATTTTCATTTCATATACATTGCAAACAACTAACAGAAATCCAACAAAAGAATTCACAAAAACTCCATTTTTCAACTAATTTCTGAATGAAAATTAGCACAAAAGCTTAAAAATCAAAACCATATATGGGTCATCCACTTGTAGCAAACAACATTCACCAACTATAATCAACAAGGATCTTGGCTTTTAACTCGTACCACTAAATTTGACATAAGAAGCAACACAAACATTCACTCAAAATCAAAAAGCCACCATACAAAATCCACCAAAACCCTTTCAAATGAATTCAAGAAAAAAAGATGTCATGTCCGATGTAAAACTAAATCTGATTTATTACCATTGTTGCTAACATCATCACCAACAACCATTGCTAATAACAAGAAGAAATTGCAATTTTGATAAGCTCTTGAATTTGAATTTCTAGTTGGAGCTAATTTTGAAACCGATTTAGAGATAAATGAGCCATATTTCTAGGTTGATCTGCGTGAGGTTTTACCGGTGAATTTCATGCTTCAGTTGTATAATTTATTGGACAAGACTTCAATTGCTCATCTACTCATGTACTCTTACTTCAAACCTGGAAGGACATGCATGGATGTTGGAAGGGGTCCCGACTCAACTACGTGTGTTACTACTGCTTACCTAGTCACCTCCACCTCCTCTATGCCATTTCTAGTGCAATATCTGACGATAACAAATCCTGCGTGTCAAAAGTTATCACCTCCTCGATTCAGAATCCCTTCGTCCTGTCTTAGCTTCACTGCTATGCTAAGGATGGCCAAATCCTTGAACCTTAAGATTGTTACTCTAGGCAAGTATCAAGCGAGTTTGGTATGACAGACACCTAGGAGATCAATTATTGTATCCTTCGCAGAGGCGTCGATGAAGAGGAACAGGCCAAATTGGTCAAGGACCATGAGGAAGAGGATAGATCAAACTCGAATAAAGTGGCGATAGATAAATGAGTAATGAGTGAAGTGTGGAGAGGAAGAGGGTTAGGGAGGGGCAGAAGAGGAGATGGTAAAGCTTGTCAAGACTAGCCATGGGTCTTTATCATTGTTGAACATTGATGTGGGTAGAAGAAGTTAGGGTGGGTTTGGTTTGGTATTTGAATTAAGAAAACAAGAAGTGGGTTTTTGTGTTTCTCCACTATAAAATAGCAAGAAGTCTACAATTTGTCATTCAATTCATATTTAAAGGAAAATTCATTCAGGAAGTTAGTTTAAAGGGCAGATCTAGATCTCAAGGATTATTGTCAGATCCAAGAAAGCAAGACCACAACAATAAGACCAAAGACAAAACTGAAACTTCAAATGCCAATTCATGAAGACTAGGGGTATTTTTTTTTAAATTAAAATAAAATTTAAAGCTCATTTTGACTATATATTTTTTGACTAACAATATATGCTCATTTTTAACGACAAAATAACTATTCAGTGTAATGAAACAATCGTAAGAGAATTTTATTGTATAATTTGAAAACGTAAAAGATGACTTAATTAAATATGATAAAAGTCAAGAGTTTATAATAATTATTCTTTATAAATAAAAAGCTCTCACAAAGAGAACAAGAATCAGTCAATCAACATTACAAACTCTCAATCTCAAACTGGGTCTATTTCTTGTTTTTAATTTTTTGAAATCAATTCTATATAATTTCAATACAATAAAGTACTTTGTTTTTTATAATTTCTAACTCCTTAAACTCTCTTACTTCTTAAGTTTTATCCTTTATTTGGAATGAGGTAAAATAAGAAAAAAAGAAAAATAAGGAATGGTCACAGCTTTTTATTATTTGGAAATGAAAAGAAAATAAAGAAAGAAAAAAAATAACTCTTATTTTCTCTCTAAAATGAAGAAAAAATGTGATGCTTAAAGAAAATTATAATGAATCTACATTTTTGCCTTTAATACTTCTCTATTGAATGAGAGAAAATAAATTTATTTTCCCTCTTTTTTTATCCAAACATGAAGAGGAAAAATAAATGAAAAAAATAAAATTTATTTTTATCTTTATGTTCTTTCCTCCCTAAACAATTTTCCAAATATAGGGTTGAAGTTTCGTAATCTTTCATTTATCATGAATCCAAAAACTTATAAGGAAAACTAGAGTCACTTCATCCTTTGTACAATCATTTTGATTAAAAGTAAAAAATTCACATTTTATTCTATCAATTGAGATACGTCACATCTCTAACACGCTTAACACTCTAATAATAAAAAGGTCCAAAAAGCTGTGTATTTTTGACAAATCAAAAGTACAACCAACAATTTCAAACACACACTAACTGGTGATTTAATCTAATGGTGTAATAGTGTGGTTGTTTATTATTCCATGATTTGAATATTACCAATAATAATAATAATCACTTTCAACACTAAGAGAAGAAAAAAAATCACTTTGCATACAAACAGTATAAAGCAATCCAAAGTTTTGTTTTACAATGGACCAAGACAGTATGTTGCATTCCAACTCATACAAAACAATATATACGGATGTCAATGGATTTAACTAAAGCTAATTAGATTTTGATGCCCCAAGGCAAATGTAATTATCCTAAATAAAAGAATCCACCAACTCAAGAGGCACAAAACTTCTCAACCAGGATATATGATACACCTGCATACAGGGTCTCAGGGCACTGCCCTGACATTCACTAAGTCATTTTAGTTCGTGAGAAATAATGTGCAATGGTTGAATGTCGTCTAACTATATTAGACCGCTTATGAGGGTGAAGCCAAGCCCGGATTTCATCTTGGATTTCTAGTGGTAACTCATCAACCACAGAAGGATCAATGTCATCAATCTTGTAATTCCATGCTTCCTTCTGCATATTCTGACCTAAATTATGTCTACCATCATTTGTCCTACACTCTGCAAGAAGACTCTCTTTTGGCAGCTCAACTTGGTTTTGTTTTGAACCTAAATTCAACTCTCGATAAGGAGAACCAGCACAAATAAAGAAACTAGAAATGGAGTTTCAAGATACCCAAGGATGAAGGAGTTCTAGTACCTTGAACAATATCAAAGTTCTCCAGATTTGGTCGAGAGCAAGAGGCATTACTGCTCTTGAAAAACTTGAGGATTGTCCCCTGATACAACATAACAAAAAGGAAAGCAAAGAAGCAAAAAGAAAACCATATTAGTTATTAGAAAGCTTAGGTACATGCATATAAAATGGGATACAGATCCACAAAGCAAGTGCAAAACTGAAAAAATAGGATACAGTATGATGGTCATACAATCATATAGCCAAGTATCTTCAAGCATAGGTATCTATGAGTACTATAACTGCTAAACATGCGCCCGAGGCATAAGGCTCACCAAGCCCAAGGGTCTGCACCTCTGAACTTCCAAGGTGGGTGCTGTCACTAAGGCGGCAAGGTGCATCTGCTAAAGTTCATCTCCGATGAGCCTTCTCATTTATAAAAAAACCATCATCGTTAGACTCACAATCTTTCGATCTATCAGAATCTGGCATCAACAAGCTGGAAAGTTGCCAGAATTTCTATCTCTATCGTCAGCAAGTTGCCGAAATCCTGATGGAGCACCACCCCCTAGGTCACTTTAAGCCAATCTTCCCATTTCCAGAGCACACGCAAATTTCCCTCTTGCTGTTTTGTTTGAGTTTTCATTGTTTTTACCTCCTCCTACCCTTAGCTCTGCCACTGCATTTTTTCTGGCCCATTTTTTTTTCCAACTTGCTTTATATATGGTACAAGGGGTAGGGTCAGTGGGGATAGTGGTGTGAGTATTACATTTATTTGGTCATTGTTTCACTGCGATATTCTTCAGAAGCATTTCATGAATTACCCAACTATCAACCTCTAACTTATTCTTATACTAATTCTGTAACAGATTCCAGAATGACTTAATTGACTTGGTCTTTTCCACAGTGAATCTGTTGAACTTCTGTAACTTGGGAACACTTCTAACTCCCTCTGTTCTCTAAACCCTCTCCTCTCTATTTTTAACAAGTTTATTGTATGTTAAATTTTTTGTTAATGCTTAATTTGTTTACTTAAGATTTATACCATGGATATTGTTAAATTCTTTTAATTTGTTTATACAGAATTAATTTCTTTAATTATTTTATATAAAATGTTGAGAATCAACTTCTTAAATATGTTATGAAATTAAGTGATTGAAATTTCATAGAAATTTTTTTTTTAGGCACCTCATGTCATTCAGGCATGTGTTTGTACCTTGTGTCCATGATAACCTGGTGTGCCTTGCGCCTTTAACAACAATAGTGAGTATTTTGTTTTATGAACCGTCAAATATAAGCTGAGACATCTTAACCTATGCTCCAATTCAAAGTAGTTTTAATTGGCAAATATCTAGGTTAATTTCCTGACCAACCAGGCTACGATTCACTTCTGTGGCACTAAATTATCCAACTAGTATGACAACATAAAAGCAACACAAGCAAACGATGCAAACTAATGTCCTAGTAGCATTAATTTAGAATATAAGGCAATTTTCAGCTGCGGTAAATGCAAACTTTTACCTTCTCTTCCAATGCATTTCTTTTTCGCTCTGGTGGTTCCATGCTAGATGATGTAACCTTATGGTCATTCATAGAGAAACATCCATGTGAATTGCTCTGATTTAGTCCTATGCAATTTTCACTCCCTAAATGAACACTTCACCTCGATTACCATGTGGTACCCAAATTTAAAAGATCACTGAAGCAGACAGAAGCTACTTCCAATATAACAAGATAATACCTGAGGGCAGCAGGGGCGAACTTTCTAGGGCAAAGCCATCATTTGTTTGCTTAGGTGAAGAAAAAAATGAACCCTGCAAACAGTAGAACCCATATTTTGGACATGCATTAACATTCACTTGGATATTACAGACAGCAATAACTCTAAAAAGCTTACAATGACCAAGAATAATACATTTATTTTGCTAAGCATAAATTATAAAATAGTGCAAAATAAAACATTAATGGATTGTAGCAGTTCAATTCAATCTTATTGGTTTGGCATGGTCCCTTCCCAACTAAATATTTACTTGAGCTAAATGTGCTTTAAGTGAAGTGATTTGACAACAAAGACATAAACCACAAAATATGAAGAAAAAAAGATAAATTTTCTCCATTAATCTTTCATTTGTTTCTTGTCACTGCAGTCTTCATTCTCAAATCAAAGGAGACAAATAGAGGATAGCTCTTGGAAGTAGGAATGGTGAAAGACCATTGTTACATTTCTCTTTTGTTAAGATGAGAAAGGCCATCATTACTTGCTTAGTTATATGCAACAAAAAAGATGATTTATATTGCAAATTACAATAAAAAAATAAATTTCCAAAAGGAAAAGAGCAAGAAGAAATAACTTTACTTTGCAAACAATGACAAATCAAATTGAGATTTTTTTTTTCAATAACAAAATCTGAATACATACCAAAACCGAGCTAAGAGGTTTCTAATAGAAGAGCTCTGGACACAGTGGACTATGCTTTCTATTAAAATAACCAACTAAATCAATAGATACATATACATAAAGATGCCAAATTGATATGTGGTAATGCACAACGTAGGCTGATGGTCATAGTAAACAACAAAGTAAAAAAGTAAAAGAACTGAAATTATTCTAGTAAATGTAAAAAAATATTTCACTTGGAGTACTGGACCACATAACACTGGGTATATATTAAAATGCATCTAAGATACTAACTTTTACAAAAAAAACATTGAACAGGAAGCAGTATAAAAGCATCAATTTGATCCAAAGTGCCAAATTCCAATGCAGATGCTTTTTATTTGCTTTTAAACAAATTAAAGTAGGCGGTCCCAGAAATATGACGATTCCCCTCAACATTTTTCAGAATCAAGTAATATCTACACATAAAATTCAACACATATATCTAATATGATTAGCATCCTTGATTCTTATGTATAACACCCAATCATTTGAGGTATTTTTATTTATTTGTAGGAAGAAAATAATGAAGTTGCTTTCACTGAAACCTGATATGTCCATTCAGTGCCTTTCTCTTCTCGTTGATCCAAACAGGGGATATTATATTCAATTTGTGATTTGGTTGGTTTCAGCTCTGAATAGGTTTCAGTACCTGACATATCTCCATTAAAATATGACGGGAAATATCATAAAATAAAAAATATATATATAAATAAAATAAACAATTGACAATCAATAAAACCAAAATCACCTGAGGGTGATAATGGTGCAGCTTCTTGGATGAAGTTATTGGATTTGGGTGTTTGCTTTAAAGAAGAGTTGGATGAATATTGGCCTTGAAAAAATTTCATGATTGAACATGTTCCCTGGCAGCAAGAGAGAATGCATTAAGCTAACAATTTCATACAAGGCGAAATTCTAGTTGCAACTGAATCAAGTAATTATAGGAAAATGATGAAGAAATTTGAAAATTACTACTAAAACTCAGTAACATTAACTACGCAATTCTAAATTTTTTGGACATTTAAGGATGGGATTTATCTAATGTGTCTTAAAAGCACCATCTATTTGAAGGTACCCAACTGCATACTCATTACTCACTTCTTCTCTATCAATGTTTAATCCACGGCAGTTTCACCATAGTTGCCATTACTGTTGCAACGTTAAAATCAGCACCAGCACCAGCATCAGCATCAGCATCAGCATCACCACTGGCAGTATCAGTGAAGCACAAATAGCCCTACCCCCCCACCTACAGCCACCAAGACCATCATAACCAATTTGAATCCCATCATTCCACCACTGCCACAATACCTCTATTGAAAGCCCTGATCGAATTGCATCTGCCACCACTACCATTGAATTCCCTACTACTGCAGGTTCTGCTGTTTCCTCGTGTTTCTGATTTGCCATCAGAGTAGTTCTAGTCATCTAAAGTCTCAACTCCAAATTTGCTCTATTGAATTAAATTTTGAATGCTCATATCCAAGAAGGGAACTGTAGCAATGATGGATCTTCATTCATATATTTCAAAATTTCAAAGAACTCAATTTCCTTATCCAAATGGAGCTTTGCATGTTCTCTCACTCTAGGACCTTGTTTCATGCAAATAAATGTGAAACACTTAACCAGAAGAGAGGGCATAAAAGCAACATAATTACAATGGGATATCAGTAATCATATGCCAAGCAAGGTTTTTTTTTTTCTTTTTTCCTTCCATAGCAAGCATATTTGCATGATTTGTTTTCTATACACAGAGAAATGCCTATGAACTTAACTTGACAGGGAAGACCCAAAAATTATAGATTCTAGAAAAAGCATCAGGTCCAGATATGTGAAAAACTAAGTACATCAAACTTACAGAAGGTACAGTAACAATTTTACTGGCTGAAATGGAAAGAGATGTTATTCCCCATCCATTGTGATGACTTCCTTGAACCTTGATTCCATATGAGCCCAAATATTCACGCAATCCAGCTTGAAATAGGTTGAATGCATCTTCTTGAATTTTGGCAGTCCCATATCTCAAAGGACAAGATTTTGAAGGGAACTTTTTATGTGAATCTGAGTCACTAGGCTGCAGGACAGCTCTTAATCAGGATGAAAATATATTGGTGGGTTGCATGTAATCTACAGATATCCAAGATATTTAATGGGAGGGGTGAAGGAAAGCTGTGATAGGACAAGAAAATGTGTTGACTAACAGGTCAGGTTGGAAGCAAGTACCTTGTACGCACTAGCATGCAAAGTAAGAGTGTGTGCCATTCGCTTGTTTTGGTCCAAATCAGAGCATAGGCGTTCACTAAGCTCCTCACAAAGTTGATTAAGCCAATGGTGAACCTGAGACAAAGCAAGATAGTAATATGCCATATAGCTAGATGCATTTTCTTAATGAAGCAAGCAGGTTGCTTAGGCGAAAGGACACGCCAGAACCATCCTTAACAAATAATATTGCCCATCAAAACTCAGTCAAACTTAATATTTTAGCAAATCAAAATTATATGTAAGTAAATTAAGAAACAAAAAGTAGAGCTAATGAAGTCCTTGTTGAAACAATTTCATTGCTAAAGAAAGAGCCATTATGTCAACCATCATCATAAGAAATTCCTCATTTGAGAAATAGGCTGTTAATATCGCCAAAGCAGAAAATATGAAAGCCAGGGCAACATCTTTATTTGACAATGAAATTGACAAAGTTACCCTTTTATTTAATTTAACCAAATATTTTTGTTTTTCTTTCCATCAGTATTTTTTTAATTCCATTCTCAACCCTTTATCTCCATAAAACGAAGTCATACTGAATTCCTATATCAATAAACCCAATCAAAACGATTGAAACAATTCAACAGTGCAGCCTGCCCCCATAGTTAAGTAACATGATGACATCAAAAAAGGAAATCAGCAAATATTCTAATAGAATCTTGGGGTCTTTGGGGGGTGTACAATGTACATAAGTATAGCAGGTTGCTGCCTTTGGCTCCGATAGGTAATAAATTGTTTCCTTCATTAATGTCCTTCTCTTAAAACTATATTTGCTTGTACTTCTGTACAAGAAAGTGAAAAGTGATGTAAAGAGATAGAAACAGAAGGAATTAGGTGGATTTGAAATTAAAAAAAAAAAAATTTAAATGCTATACTGATAATGGAATTAAATAACGGCTGTTATGTAACGGTATTTTTGCCCTCTGTTACCGTTATGACTGTTATTTAATGGCCAAAAAATTTTTGTAACCCATAACGATGCAGATGTCCTCTAATTTTTTTCTTCTTCCATTTCATTAGTGCCAAATACTACAGCTAATGGAGCAACTTATGGAGCTTAGGCAGCTAATGTAGCTGCTGAGCTGTATTTAATTAGTTAGTTAATGTGTTTGTTAAGTTTGGATAAGGTTGTTAGTGAGTTTGTTAGGTGGTTAAGTTTGTTGACTGCATAGTTGACTTTCTCTTTTTGCTTTGTTTATAAGCTTTGTTTCACGATTAATATAATTAGTAGTATTCTTTCTCTTCCAACTACAATTTGCACTGCTTTATTAGCTTGTTATGGTATCAGAGGTACTTTCCTTCATTGTCCTTTACAGTTTCTTAGCAACCAAACAAGTTTTACTCATTTCTTTTCTTCTTCAAAACTAAAGTTTACATATAAGATCTTGTTTCTCTTTGTCTCGCAAGTTGTTTTCTAAGAAGCAACTCCGAAGATCCAACTAGCCCTTATTTTCTTCATCCAAACAAAAATCTCTCAGTAGTGCTTGTAACATCAGTTTCTCTCTAGATCAAACTACCATTCTTGGGCTCGAGCCATAAAAATGGCACTTCAATCAAACAATAAACTGAAGTTTGTTGATGGAAGTATCAAAATTCCAGCTGTTGATGATGAAGACTTTCAGGCATGGGAAAGATGCAACACAATGGTACAGTATTGGGTTTTGCAAGCAGTGTCTCCCTTTATTAAGAAAAGTGTGATATGGTTGGATGCTGCTATTGATGTGTGGAATGATCTTAAGGATCGTTTTCTTAAGGGGTTGCGTTTCGAATTGCAGAACTTCAAGAAGACATTTATGCACTTTAGCAAAAAACACTGTTACTGAGTTTTTTACTCAGTTAAAGGTACTTTGGGATGAATTGGTTAACCTAAGGACTACTCTTGTTTGTTCATGTAATTCAAAGTGTAATTTTGAAGCTTTGAATGTGGTGAAAACTATCAACAAAGTGATTATGTGATTAGGTTCTTAATAGGCTTGAATGAAAATTTTAACACTAAGAGATCTCAGATATTGTTGCTTGATGTTTTGCCTTCAATCAACAAAGTTTTTGCCTTAGTAGAGCAGCATGAGAGACAAATGGGAGCCAGCAATGCTCCAGGAGTTGTTAAACCCTCCATGTTCTATGGGAATAGCAACAATCAAGATTCTTTTGTGAATTATGTTAGTCAATCAACTCAACAAAGGTAATATGGTGGTGGAATGCAATATAACAATCAAGTTTCAAATCCTGGTCACTCCAGAAGAAATAATGGTTTGAAATATACTTTCTATGGCTATATGGGTCACAAAGTGGATGTGTGTTATGAGAAACATGGTTATCCTCTAGGATACAAACCAAAGAAAAGGTTCTCTGGACCAACTGCACACCAAGCGACACTCACTGGTGAATCAACTGAGGTTGCTAATGTTGTCAACTGTGCTCCCACTAATATTACCACAACTAAATCTCTTCCTATTACCAGTATTTTAAGTTGGTAAGTCTTTTGCAGCAGTCGTCCCTCAAAAATGGCTGGCTTGCAACTCAAGTCAACACCATCTTCAACAATTTTGTGCCTCAACGTGACAAATTGCCTCAATGCTGCAACTATTCATTATTTTAATTTTGATTGGATCCTTGATACTGGAGCTATAGATCACATTAGCTGTAGTCTTTAGTTGATTAAAGCCTACCATCCTCTCCAAGGGATTTTTGTCACTCTTCCTAATGGCTTTAAAGTTCCTGTCACACATGCAGGTATTATTCAATTTTCTTCTTCTTTTACTCTCACGGATGTTCTCTTTGTTCCTAACTTCTCTGTCACTTTGATTTCAGCTAGTAAATTGACTTCCCAAACTTATTATTGTTTACTTCCTTATCGTGATTTGTGCGTAATCCAGGACCTTCAATGTTGGAAGATGATTGGATCGGCTGAAAAACGCAATGGACTTTATCACCTTTCCTTTCAGAATGACACTATTCCTCTGCTGGTTCAGTCAACATAGTAGAGTCTCTAGTCAATAAAATTGAGTTTGTCTCTTTAATGTCACTTCAGTTGGTCAAATAAATAAAGAAGATGTTGAAGATGTTTGACGCTATGACACCTTTCCAACTCAAGGCTTAAACTTCTTCAGTCTATAGATTCCAGTATTATACTTCCTTCTCATCTCTATTGTGATGTCATTTTGCCAAACAGAAAAAACTCCCTTTTCCTGTAAGTACTTCCGTTTGTAATAAATTGTTTGATTTGGTCCATGTGGACATTTGGGGGCCAGCCTCTGTTTCTTCTTTACGTGGCTACAAATATTTCCTCACAATTGTTGATGATTTCAGTCGTTTCACTTGGATTCACTTGATGAAATCCAAGTCTGAGGCCAGATTTTTACTTCAAAATTTTGTCACCTTCATAGATACTCAGTTTCATACTAAAATCAAGAGCATTAGGAGTGACAATGGTATGGAATTTGACACTCCATCTTTTTATGCTTCACTGGGTATCATTCACCAAACTTCTCATGTGTACACCCCTCAACAGAACAGTGTAGTTGAGAGGAAGCACCAACATATCTTGAATGTTGCTAGAGCCTTCAAGTTTCAAGCTTCTTTACCTCTTTAGTTTTGGGCTGATTGTATCTCTCATGCAGTTTATGTCATTAATAGGACTCCTTCAACTCTTTCATCCAATAAAACTCCATTTGAACTTCTTTATGGCCACACACCTGATTTGAGTTTCCTTAAAGTGTTTGATTGTTTGTGATTGCTTCAACCATTGCAGAACTTAGAACCAAGCTTGACTCTAAAGCCAATAAGTGCATGTTTTTGGGTCTTCCTTCACACACCAAAGACTATAGATTGAATACTTGGTTACTGAACACACCTTTATTTCCAGAGATGTAATTTTCTATGAAAGCATCCCCCCTTATAAGTCCATTCATGATTCTTCTCTTGATTCTTTTGCGTTTTCCAGCATCTTTAGATGCTTCCTCTACACCTTAACCTGATTTTCCCATTTCTTCTTCTTCGTCTCCTTCCCGACCTTCACTATTACCTAATACATCTCCTTCACCATCTTCATCCCTTCCTTCCTCATCTTCTCTTCCTCCTCGCACTAGACGTTCTACCAGACCCCTCAAACAACCTACTTACTTGCAACATTACCATTGTCCTACCGTACCTTCCTTATCTCCTACCAATTTAGTTTTCACTACTCCCCATACACTTCATAACGTCTTTTCTTATCAACATTTATCCCCTAAACAATGCATTTTTTCTGCTGCTATTTAGCAAATCACTAAGCCTCATTCTTATAATGAAACCATCAAATATCTTTGCTGGCAAGAAGCAATGAATAAAGAAATCCAAGCTTTACAGGATAACCATACTTGGGAGTTAGTGACTTTGCCTCCTAATAAACATCCCATTGGTTGTAAATGGGTTTTCAAATATAAAGCTGATGGATCTATGGAAAAATGTAAAGCTAGGCTTGTAGCAAAGGGTTATACCCAACAACAGGGCTTGGATTTCTTAGACACCTTCTCTCCAGTGGCTAAAATGGTTACCATCTGCACCTTATTGACTGTTGTAGCCCTGAAAGGATGGTATTTACATCAACTAGACATTAATAATGCATTTCTCCATGGATATTTGCATGAGGTGTACATGCAATTGCCCCCTGGTTTTAAATCCTCTAAACCCAATCAAGTTCGTAGACTAACCAAGTCTTTGTATGGCCTTAAGAAAGCCAGCAAAGAAAGGCATGCCAATTAACTTCATCTCTTCTTGCACAAGGCTTTCCTCAAGCTTCGTCAGACACTTCTGTTTTTACTAAGATTTGTGCAAGTTCATTTGTTGTTCTCTTGGTTTATGTTGGTGATGAGATTCTGGCCAGTGACAATCTCTCTCATCTCAGAGGTCAAACAATACTTACATAACCAATTTCAGATCAAAGATCTAGGTGCGCTGAAGTACATTTTTGAATTAGAGGTTGCTCAACCTAAAGCTGGCATTAATCTATCTCAGAAGAAATATACATTAGACCTCTTGAATGACACAGGTTTTATTACTTGTAAGCCTACCACAACTCCAATGTCTTCTTCCTCAAAATTATTTAAGGGAGAGTGGTCCTCATGAAGATGTGGCAGCTTATAGGAGGTTGATTGACAAGCTTCTCTATTTGTGCAACACCAAACCTTATATTTCTTTTGTTGTCCAACAACTGTCTCAGTTCTTGGATTGTCCTACCATTAACCACATGCATGCTGCACATCAAGTTTTGAGGTACTTAAAACATGCACCAGGTCAACAACCTCTAGTCCTTTGCAATTAAAGACCTTTGCTAATTTTGATTAGGCTTCATGTCTAGACAGCAGAAGATCTATATCTAGCTTATGTGTATTCCTTGGTGATTCTCTGGTCTCTTGGAAATCTTAAAACAATAAAAAATGTCAAGATCTTCTTCTGAGGCTGAATATTGAGCTACGGCAATCACATGCTGTGAGCTTCAATGGTTGTTATACTTGCTTCAGGATTTGCATGTTCCTCATCCTTCCCTTGCTATTCTTTATTGTGACAATCAATCAACTTGCCACATTGTTCATAATCCAATGTTTCATTAGAGAACGAAACACATTGAAATGATTGTCATTTAATCACGGACAAAAATGCAACTGGGATGTTACATTTGCTTCTTGTTACATCTGCTAATCAATTGCCATATTGCTTCAATAAAGCACTCCCCGCACCTGCATTTACTAAAGCCATTTCCAAGTTTTGCATTCACAATGTGTATGCTGCAACTTGAGGGGAGCTACTACAGCATATAGAGCAGCTCATGGAGCTTAGGCAACTAATGTAACTATTAAGCTGTATTTATTAGACAGTTAATATGTTTGTTAAGTTTTGGATAAGGTTGCTAGTGAGTTTGTTAGGTGGTTAAGTTTGTTGACTGAGTAGTTGACTTTCTCTTTTTGCTTTGTATATAAGCTTTGTTTCACATTCAATAAAATTAGCGGTATTCTTTCTCTTCCAATTACAATTTGCACTACTTTATTAGCTTATTACCAAATCAAAACTCAACCAGCTTATCTTTCAATAATTCTTCATAAATTAACTTTAAAAACTTTAAAAAAAATTAAGGAGCATAATTTATGCTTATTAGTTGGTTATAAGTCATAGTTTTAATGATTTATGAAAATATTTCTTAGTTTGCAATATTTTTTTTTAAAAAAAAAAGTAAAAATTGTGTAGCGATTTGTCGTTACTATTACATTATGGCCGCAACAACCCCAATAACATTACACATGACCACAACTGCGATTTAAATTGATGATACTGATAAATAGATCGATTAATTATTAAAGAAAAGAAATAAAGTACCTAGTGAAGTAAAACAAAATAAGGAGATTAAAATAATTCTAACTTAATTCATAAGGTTAATTTTGTCCATTTTAGTGTCAATAAAGGATGTTGCTCTAGCAATAGCGAGAAATACAAACACTATATTGGGTACAACTTTTCTCACTTTCTTGTTTCTCTTCATTAATAACTGAAAAGCTTCTCCTATATCCTTTGAACTCTATATTCAAGAGTGATAGCTCTTGGATATCCAAACGACTTATGAATGGGCAGCTACTCTATGAGCAGGCAATTGCTTGTACAGATGAGCCCTTCAGGATCAAACAATTGAACAACCTACGGAGCTTGAGCATCAAGCAACCGAATCGCTAGACCGTTCGGAAATCCACAAAATGGCAAGACATCTAATGATTGGAAATCAGGCGGTTATGGAAGGAGTCTATTTCCGGATATTTCGAGATAATGCCGAAATAGATAACGGCTACTATTTTAGTTTGAGTAAGAAGAATTCAGAAGAAGGTATACATATAGTCTCACTATTTTCTACAATTCTACCAAGTTTTACTAAGGTTTTTCTCAAATATCACTTTCACTTACTAGCCATTATTATCTTCAAGTTTTCTTCACACATAAGTTTACCTCGAGCAAATTCTAACTTAAGCATTGGAAAAATCCACAGCCTCGATAGCATACATTTATTGTACAAGGTCATTCTCTCAACTTTGTATTTATCCATTGAAAAAGGAATTCCATGGAAACACATCCCATGCAAAACTTATTAGAAATTTGTAGTATTTAGTAGTGCATGTAACTATTATAAAAATCTTAATATCATATGAAAAAGGCCTTTGTTTGCAATATACATATTACATTGTGAGAAATTATTAAGGAATTTACACGAGAGAGAGAGAGAGAAAGAGAAAGAGAAAGATTCTTAACAATTTTTATCAACCTAACATGATAGTACAATAAAAGTGTCCCAAATACACCAAACCCATTTCAAAGACATATTCCATGTTTGTAATACATGTTGAGAATCATCTGAACTGTACATAAAGGGCCACATCCAATAAGTACATATCCAAAATGGATATTTATGAATATGATGACACCCATGTCATATAGAAGGAGAAAAACATCAAAATTGCTACAAGAATACAGCAATTTAACTAAATAGCCAACTAAAGCAACTTCTAATGAAATTCACAAAAATAGTTGGAAAAATAAAATGGCCTACAAAGCACATTATTATTCATTTAATTTGTTTAAAACTAAATTAATAAACTTCACATTTGACGAGTGCATGAAGAGACAAACATACAACATTTGTGCACAAAAAAGCATTTATTTGATGAATACAAAACTCTTACAGTATCAATAGTCTTTAAAGCACGAGGACCAGGAAATGACTTCCCAGAACCATGGCTCTTAGGAAGAAGGCGTCCCTGAACTTCTTCACCATTTATTCCTCTAGCAATGTTCCACAACCAACTACTGGAGTTCAGGTGAAAAATAAGAATTATGAATGGTAGTTTAGCAATTTTTTTATGATTGTGCAAATGAAAAACCAACTCTTACTGAGCAAGATTAGTGTTGTTCCACAGGATTATAAACAAAAAGAAAGTCTGCTAAAAACATCAAAATGATTGTGAAGAAATGAAAATTGGAGATTAGTATATTTGGCGCATAAATCCTAAAACAGGTTTGAAAACTATGTGAAACTAAGTCAGGAAAAACCATCATCCTTTAATTTATTTGAAATCTCCAGTGAAACAGAAGTTTAACAACTTCCAAATGTTTGCATCTTACCAAAAATTTAAACATATTTAACAGAAATGTTCTTTAATCTAAGAAATTGAAGCATTTATATTCTTTACACTAATCAATAGTTTTACCCTGTATTTATGCCATAATGATCTTGTAGCTTCTCCTCCGAAAACTGCAGCAGATCTCCAACAGTGTTTACACCCAGCTCAGTTTGTAAGGATGTCCCTAGTTTTCCTCCAAGCTGTTTCCTACAATCAAAACAAATTACATTTCACACCAGAATATCACATAAAAGTCAAAAGGAAACTTGTTCAGTTTATGCCTCAATGGTTGTAGCCACCAGCATTTCCAGCTTAACACATCTATGAACAGAGACACATACATTTTCTTTATTGGCAACGAATCCAGCAATTCTTTCACAGATGAGAAGGGCACCACAGTTTGCTGTGCCGGCTTATTCATACCACTTGTAAGTTTGGCCAGCATCTACAATCAAATCCATAGACAGTCATTGGCATCACATTTAAATTAAAAAGAAACATAAACACAACTTACACAAGATCAGACTCAATAGAGAAGAAGCCAAAAAAATAGAACTTTCCTACCTTATTATGAGCAATGCCAGCAGAACATGTAAATTCAGTCTCCTTCAAAACTTGCATCCTAAGTTCTGCAACTATTAGAGCTCCACATGCTAATAACTTGTCACGATGATCAGCATCACTCCTACGTAGCCACCTTCTCACATTCTCTTTAGCATCATTTCCATTCTGAACTAGATGAAGAGTCCAGTATAACAATCATAAGTAAGAAAAAGAAACAAAAATCTAAAGCTCACCAAAGGTTAGGCACTACCAGGTGTAATAAAAAGCTAAATTTTGTTCTCCTAGAAAAGGAGTCTGTATTGATGTAATTAACTGAACTATAATCTTATAATGTTATCTTGGGAAACAAAACAAAGGGAAAATAAAACGTAAGTTAGGGCCTCTAAATTTATAGTCAAGGATAACGGAAGGAAATGAGATGAAAATATAAGTTTCTCTTCTATGCAGTTTGGTTTATAGATGGGCCAAGAAAATAATATAAACCGAGAGAGACAACTCCTTCAAATATCCACTCATGCCCGCCACAGTGATAAACTTATAAGTCATGAGTCATGACAGGTGAGTGAGAGCAATAAAAGGCCAAAGAAGTCAACTAAGATGGATAGCAAGTCCATTAGGTTCCATATCTTTAATAGAATTACAGGAGCATGGATATTAGAAGTTCTCCTAGAAGATCAATATTCTCTCCCACACAGAAGTCTCTGAAACATTAGACAAAAAGAATTGGCATCTACGCATTGACCAAAAAACTTAAAAGTCATACCTCATTCTTAAGCCCCAACACATGTGATTTGAGAGCTTCATCATCAATCACTTCCAATTTATCCGGAGGACTTTCCTTTAACATAGCTTCTGCAGAATCAGTGAGGTCAAGATAAACTTCATCAATGGAAGCCCTCTCACATCGACCCTTTCTCGCAAGAATAGAAACCACCTAAAATTTGATCAAACAAAACGAAATGAAAATATGCACATTTTTAATGTGATCATTAATTATACAGTTTACACCAGATACCTCAGAACCTGCATTACGGTAAGCATTCAAGTCAGCTTTACCACGTGCTACAGGGACTTGGACAAGCTGAATTTGAGGGCAAACGTCCTTTGCTTCATCACCTCTCATAGAACTAAAAACCGTACCACAACATGATTATCAATCCAAAACATAACCAAAGAAAGAATAAGCAGAAGAAATATTGTATCTACTTGATTACCGTTTCACTCCAAATTTCCGAGCCTCGTAGCTAACTGCAATCAGCGCCCCACCTTTCCACTCATTGTACTGCACAACAGCAGTAGGCAAACCCCTTAATTGTGGCTGCTTCCGCTGTTCCACTACAATTAAAAGTTGGAACAAATCAAGAACATAATTAGGAAGCTATATACACAATCAAGGGACAGAGAGAGAGAGAGCGTGTGTGTGTGTGTAGAAGACCTTGAACGTAGAAGCAGTCCATGTCAATGTGAGCGATAATTCTAGAATCAGATGATTCCCGTCTCGCCACCGGCATTTTCAACCCCCTTCACTTCTGTTCTATGCTCTTCTTTCCCCACAAGTGGAGAAATTCAGAAGGCAAAGTGACAAACTCCTCCGAGACCTTGTTCCTTTGAGACTGAAAACCGCGCTATTTTTTGCGGAAAATATTTTTCAGGATTTTTCTTTTATTTGCTGCATTCTTTTTTCGAACATCTGAAAATAAATAAATAAATAAATATATATATATATATATATATATATATATATGATCATTTTTTATTTTTAGTCATAGACATTTATTATCATGGGGCAGTGGTAAAAATTTTTATTTTTAGTATATATTTTTATATTAAATAATAAATAATGTAAATATAAAATATTTATAATCTAAATTTTATTATAATTTTATAAAGAAAAAGAAAATTAATTCTTTATAGTTCAAACACTACAAAATATAATACTTAAAAATATTTTTCTTAAAAAATAAATAAATTATTTTTCATAAAAGAAATAGAGTATATGTAAACAATTTTTTTTAATGATCTATCAAAACATTTTTGAGTAATTTTAAGATAACAGCTAATTTGTGAGTAGATTTATAAATAATTTTATTAATATTTTTATATATAATATATAAAAGTATTTTAAATTTCATATTGTAATATATTTATGATGTAATATTCAAATTATTTTTATAATTTTTATAGAGACATTAGCAAATTTTAAATTTTAAAAAATATGAATTTTAAAGTATTAATAATTTAATTATTATTTAATTTAAATTTAAAAAATTTAATTTCATTAAATTCGTTTAGGTTGATCAACTCCACTTGTTTATTAAGCAATTTTAAATATTCTTTTTAAGCTCAACTCATCTATGGATGAGTTAAATATGATTATCTTTGGATTTTTGGATATTATATTTAATAGTTCTTTGATTTTATATATTATTCTAAATGGATTATATGTTTTGATTTCGTCATATTAAGACATATTTTTATTAAAATTCACATTGAATTAATATAAAAAGTTCATATTACTTTTAGTCTGAATTTTAATTTTCATTTCTTATTCTATCACTACCACCAAAATCAATTGATCTAATCTACACATCACAAATCTAATTTATAAGGTTATTATCAACAAAACTAAATATAATCACCATCAATAAATTTAACCATAAATCACAAAATTAATTCACAGATCTTAAGTAATTGATCTAATTTTAATTACAAATCACCACACCCTTTGATCAATAAAAGTCAATTTCAAATTACATATAAAACAATCATATCTTGAAAAAAAGAGCAAACGATCCCAGTGTGTTAATCCTATTAGGAAATAAGAAATTTGGACAAAATATAATGTTGAAATGCTCTTGCCAAAACATTAAAAAAAAATTCTTACAATTCAAACACATATGAAAAAATTTGTGCTAGTATCTAAAGGCATTAGCCATTTTTAGTGAAAAATCTTCTATTATTGAATCCAGTTTTACAACATTAACTGTCTGTTTGGTTCACGAATTAATAATCTTGAGGATTAATTTTAATCCTAAACTTAGTGAAGCCATATAATTACTTATATTAAATCCTATTTGGTGCAAATATATTAATACATAGTATTAATTAATCTTATTTTTGTAATTCTACATTTAATAGGATTATTTAACCAGATAAATAAATTATTAAACTAATCAAATTACTTAAACACGCTATATATAAAACCTATCTTTCTCAATTTTCTTTCTTTTTTTTTTTTTCCAAAACGTCTTCTTCTATTTTAATCAGCCTACACCAACCTTCGGCTTGAACTACTATTTTTGCCCTCAGGTACCAAATAATTTTTACAATATTATATTTTTGTGTTAATTATTATCACATGAGTTATTTTATTAAATGTCCTTGAAATATTACAGAGCTTTGGGGTTAGGATTTGTACTGTTGAACTAAAGTTTTTTTATTATTAAATTTTTGGGTAAATTTTACTGATTGTTTTTATTGGAACTATTTTATATTTTTCTTAAAATAATAATTAGTGCCCATAGATTCATTGTAAATTAAAATTTATTTCCTTTGATAGTAATTTGAAGTTTAGCTTTCTAGGAAATCATACAAAAAAGTTTAGGTTCTTTTGTTTTTTATATTAACATCAATATGGTGTTATCATATCTAGTAGGGATACGTGATTTGAATGAGGTGTCGTAAGGTCTATCCCATTTACTAAATATGGATGCTTTTGGCATTGCTTGGCCAAGAAGAGTTTGTATCTAGTGGTTTCTTTTTGAGCCGTCATGTTTGTTGTTTTTTTTTCCTTTGCCTGGCCTTTTGGTCCTCTCTTTTTTTTTCTTTTTTTTTTTGTCAAAGGATTTGCATCCAAAAAATAACAATAATAATTAAAAATAAGTTTTAGAAATATCAAGGAAGAGTCCCATGTAATATGAGTTGCCATACGTAATGAGTTTCATTTAAAATTTTGTGTAAAACTCGTGTTCAATATCTTTAGTCTTTGAAGAATGACTTCATCAAAAAGCGAAAAAAGATAGAAGGAAGTGGACTGTATTTGAGGATGAAAAATTAGTAGAATTATTATTAAATATTCATAATATTGGAAAATATTCTGGTGAAAATGGATTAAAGTGTATTACTTACAAGTTGTAGAGGATTTGCTTAAAGAATCTTTACCCAACTCAGATATTACGCCACAACCTTATATAGAAAATCGTAGAAAGTTTCTTAAGAAAGATTAGTCAATTGTCCATGATATGTTCAGCGACACTCATCATTTTTCCAGTGGGTTCGATTTTGACTGTGAAAGGAAAATGATATTTGCCAATGATTATGTATGGAAGGCATATATCAAGGCAATTGAAGTGAATCTTTTCTCTTAAATGTCAATAATATTATGGAATGTTGCTTTTTCTTTTTTATTGTTAATTTGCTAAAGTTATCCAAAAGCTGCTGCATGGAAGAATAAAACTTTTCTTTACTACAAAGATTGTTGTACAATCTTTGGAAAAGGTCGTGCTACAGGGAAAGATGCATTTTCAACTGTTGATATGCAAGAAGAGATAAAGAGAGGGGAAAACCAAAACTCTCAGAATGATAGCCATGATTTTGCAGATGGAAATTTTGAAAAGTATCCTCAATCTGTCGACTTATCACATGCCATTAGTCATCAGCCAAATGTGCAATAAAGTGATGAGAAATGAAGTGAAAAAAGAAAGGTGAAGGCCAAGAAAAGCACTCACTCATTGGTTGGGGGAATGGTGAGGGTTGCAGTGATATTGGGTAAAAAAAAATTAAGAAAATTCAACTCAAGAATTTAACAAGGCTTAAAACTTGGAATCAAAGAAAAGAGGGAAGATAATTGATGCAATTCATAATATGCATTGACTTACTGTTGCTAATAAAATTTTACTTACTACAAAGATTAGAACTAGCTCGGAGATGACCAATGTTTTATTATCCCTTGATTGTTACATGAAAGAAGAATGGGTGGCCATGATGTTGAATGATGAACTGTGAATAAAGTAGATCAATAAGATCTGTTTTTTTTTTTTTTCTATCTTTTGCATTTGCTGTCATTAGGATATTATTTGGAATTTTCATGGTGTCATGAGTTTAATAAATTACATTTTTCTTTAATTTTGAAAAATGCCGAGATAATCTTTAATATTTGATTAATGTCTGTATCAAATTCTTGACTTTAGATTGCTACCTAAATTGTTCTTATCCTCTATCTTATCAATTATATGCATTCCATTTGAAAGGACCAAAAGCAATGATCTTCCAATGCCCACCATATGAAATATCTAGTGGAAGAAGTCTTGCTGGACCTGGCTCATTCTCATAGGCATGCAAAGGTGCACCTAAATAATATATAATTTTTTTCCATAAAAAATGGTTAATCGGAGTTTCATTTATCTAATGCTAATTACTAAGCCTAATGCAAACATAAATATAATGGTAACAATCTGTGATATTAGTTTAAGTGGTTAAAATAAGTTCTTTTTAAAAAAAAATTGTTGAGTTTATTTTTTAAAATTAATATTTAAAGTCAAAAATATTTTTAAATATATTAAATCAATATTATTAAATAAAAATTTTAATATTAATTGATACAAAAAGAAGTAAATGCATAAATAATAGAATTATATTTCATAACTTCAAACATTATAAAATGAAAACATTTATGTACACTAGATGTATGAGTATTTTATAAACTTATTTAATAATACAATGATTTATTATTTTATAAACCTATTTAATAATATAATGATTTATTAATATTGCATATTGGCTTGTATAATCAAACAATTCATTTAATACAAATACAGGCTAATTTAAATAGTGGATTTGCTTTGGGTACAGTATCTCCTTGGCTACCACAAAAAATTCTCAAACTACATTACTTGGTTGTTTGCTTTGGGTACAATATTCCCTTGACAATATGATCCAATTTTGCTTGAACTAATTTTAAAAAATAAATATCATATCGAAATTGTATATGTTAAAATATGTTATGAGCTATAATATGAATGAAATTTGAAATGTCAAAAAGAAAAATATATGAGTGAAGGACACTTAATTCTTGTTTAATTTCTTTTTATACTAGTCTTCTAATATTTCTTGCATTTAATTTTTAGTTGGAGATTTAAATCATCCTTGTATTTATTTTATTGAAAATGTATACTAAACTTATTTAGGAATTTATAAATAATAAATACATAAAACTAAATTAATATGGTGAAAGCTTTCTAACTATATTTTGAAGTATATAGTGGTATTAGCAAATATATATGAAATACTTTTATAATGGATGTTCTATAATTAATAATCTCAGCTAATTAATAAATTATTATACAATGAATCATATTGATGTAGAAAGATTAAACTATATGGTAACAATTTATATTCTTTCTCAAAAAATAAAAAATACTTTTGGATATAAATAACATCTCATACATCAACTTTATAATGCAGTGACATAAATATTTTGTTAGTCCTACACAAATACTCACTCCTATAGAGGTCCTCCGTCCCATATCCCACCAAACTTGCAGAAAAGTCCATATGGTGACCCATGAAGCATTAAGGGAAAAAAATTCCTTAAGGTAGCAACAACAATTTGTTTGATTTACTTTAATCTTACCACGTAAAAGGAACAAAGTCAAGTTAGAATTCTTTCAAATTTTTTCTTTTGATAGTAATTTGTAGTCTTTAGCTAGCTTTTAATCACACGAAAGAGCCTTTTTGTAATCATCGTTTCAATTTGATACTTTATAAATTTTTAGAGTGATGTTTTATTAGTCATTATACAATAAACAATCAACTTTCAGTGTGTCTCCAATCGTGGAAGACATTATATTTAAAAGTAAGTGTCTTTTCTTATATAAGTTATGTTTTTGTTTCCTAGATTATGTAATGAAGTAACCCACTCTATAGCTTCTTGGGCTCATGCAATAAACAATGAGCAGTTGTTCATAAGGGAAGTCATCAATCTTGTATTTTTGCTAGTCATAGGGGATGTTTTTTTGCCCTACTTATCTTTAATGAACTCCCTTTATTATATTAAAAAAAAAATCCAACATCAAATTAATCAATCCAATAAACAATTAACATTAAATTCATACAAAAAAAAATACTCCACGTAAGCATTATGTGTATAATAAAAACAATTATCTTCCTTATCTATTTCTATAATTATTCCATCTGGATATTGTTAAGGTGTTTTTATAAATTGTCCAATCATCCGATGTATTAATATTTGGTATTGTTTCTATAATGTCACGACCCAAATTTTGAATTGTGTAGATGTTAGGGAATGGGAAGACTTAAAGCCTTCAAATACTTTGAATCTGAAATTTATACTAATTAGCCTATAAACATTTCTAACTTTCATTTGTCCCATTTAAATTTTTAGGATAATACAAATGGGATATAGGAATTCAAGCTAAGCTTGATCCCAAGCATTTGATATAAATACTTTTTTATATTATAATATGACCATTTAATTCATTTCTTCTCATCTTATGAGCAGGAGAGTCTAAACTCACTATTCGATTCTTTTTAATTCTTTCTTATACTTACCTTTATTATATATACATCATTGAATATAAAACTTTACTATTTAGATAATTCTAGAATCAAGGGTCTGCTTAAGGTTACTTTAGCTATAACATTCCTTTCATTATCATAAACATTCAACATTTTATCTTTCATGGGTCATAAATCTTAATATGCCTCAACATCATTTTCCATTAATCGTGCAACATAATCATTTTACATTATAATAACCTTATATATATATATATATATATCATTACTGCAAGCAACTATGAAGAAATAATGTATTGCATTGTATGATACATAACTTAAAACATTATCTCTAGCCTTTAACCTTTAGCCACCAATCATGATATCAATCCTATGCTCAACCTGTAAACAATCTGTATGTGTAGGGGTTAGCTCCTTGTGGGAAACTCAATGAGGAATTTATATTATCCATATGCATGCTTACATGCCTTTACATGAATGCACCTCTAGTTCCATGGCACATCATCTACATACATCATTTACATAGTAAAATATTGCATATTTGGATAGTCAAGTCTATGGGAATCCTTACTTGGTTTACTTAACTTTCTAGCATAGGAGAGTTGTCTTACCAGCCATGCTTTCACAGAAGAGTTGTCTCACCAACCATGTCTTTCTTTTACACAGGAGATTTTCCTCACCTGCTATGTCATGCATGCATAATATATATATATATTGGACATATCATCCTTATATAACTAGCTATGACTCTTTGGATTCCCATTTCTTCCATGGCAATTAAACATAACATTTCATTCATGACATTTTATTTCATTCATATAAATGCATATGACTTTTATATCAATATAATTTGGCCTACTATGGCTTGTATATAAATTTATGATGCGTATGCAATGGACATTAAAAGTCATGATGAAGTCTCTCACCTTTCATTATTAGCTTTAGCTCTTCCTTCCTCTGGTTTTGATCCTTTTCTACCTCTTTGCCTTAGCCTTACTTGCTTTTAGCTTTATCCTTATTTGTTCTTAATCATTTGACCCACACACATTCATATACATAGACATTGAGAATTGCCTAAACTCATCCACAAAACATATAACATAAACATAACATATAGTATAATAAAGTAAAATTTCTTATTAGGACAATGAATTCCTAAACATCAATCAATCATACAAAAGTAACTTTCATTAGCTCCAGCTTATAACATAACTATCATCCTTAATAGTTAGCTTATTGTCACCACTTCTTTTTTATTGTCACCACTTCTTTTTTTCTCATTCATAGCATCAACATTAACATCACCATATAATCATATAGTAATCCATAGTTAGAATTCTTAACTCATTTCATAGTCATCAATTTATACTCCTAAATTTATCAACATGTTCATTTCTCATTATAAACCATTTATATATTCATTAAGACATTCATGTAATATCTTACCCTAACTAAATGAAGAACATCTCATCCATTCTCATATAACACTAATCATAAGGTCTAGAGTGTCAACCAATGTCAAGAAACTCAATTTAACATCAATTCTCTTCATAAACATAATTCATTTACATAAGCACTTCATAAAACTTTCAAGACATCAATGTTTCCTCCATCTCAACCAAGGAGTAAAATACCATTCAAGTGTTAATTATCATCTTAAACATAAATATTGGAATAATAATTAACATTGAAGAAGTCAATAATCATAAAGAATTCTTGTAATCAATCAATATACATCAACACCTTTTAAAGCTTCAATTATAAACTACATCAATATTACTTTTAGTTCAACCAAGGTATAAAACTTCAATTAAGCTTAATTATCTTCTTAAACATGAATATAAGAACACTAATTAAACTTTTCATGTTATAGTACCACTAAACTTCATCTCTTCCATCACCTCCAAACTCAGAAACACCATAAACACACTTATTCAAATATATAACAAACATATAAGAAATATGGAAGATTATAACTTACTTAAAATAAGGATAAGAAAGTCACCAACTTGCTTAAAAGATGGAAGAAGATAGATGAGCAAACTTGATTCTCTTAACTTTATTTGTTGGCCATGGATGGAGGAGAGGTTTTAGGATAGTTTATTTGTGTTTTGGAATGCTAAAAATTGAAGAGAAATGAAGAAAAAGTTGTGTTTACATTGAAGATAAACATAAAGGGTGTACAAAGACTAAAATGCCCAAATGGTGTATTCTAGAAAAAAAATTCATGAAAAATGTTACTTCCAACCTATAAACTTATGCTTCCACCCTTTTGTCATTTTTCACAATGTATACTTTAAACACAATTCTAGGCATTAAGAACGATGGAAAATGGATTTAGAGTCATTTTAGAAAGAAAGTAAAGATTAAAGGGTATAACAAGACCAAAATGCCCCAAATAGAGACCAAAATGCCCCAAATAGAGCATTTTAATCTTTCAAAGCTTTGCTTCCAACCTTTTGTTCCTTTTTTCAACACACTTCAAATAACAACTTTAAACATCTCAATACACTTAGAACACATCATTATTATGTCATCTAAATGTACATTAGGCATACACTAAGAAAACATAGTCAACAATATTAAGATAAGGCAGCTATGTTATTGTCCAACTCTTCCTTCCTTTCTTTAAGACACTGTAAATACAAAATTTAGGCATCTAAAATAAATCTAAAGCACTATACTAAAATGTCATTTAATCTTACATTAAGCACACTTACATACCATAATGGCCATCAAAGATCTTATACTTAGCTTATACCTTATCTTTCATCATCCTTCTTCACTTCCTTTAACATATCCTTTAACATAACTTCCTTCCATATAAAATATTGACATATTATTCATTATTAAACCTTTAATTCCATCATTCATTCATGTTCATTAATCATCAGTTCTTACATATGTAGACTTATGCATAATAACTTATACTTATTTTCTCCTTATGACTTAACATATAATAACTTATACTTACTTTCTCCTTATGACTTAGCATCTTTCACCTTTATATCTTTTAGTCATCCCTTTTAACTCATATCATATCATTATTATATCATTAAAATCATCACCAATTCATCAAATTTAGCCTCCTCATGCTCATCACTTAAAGGATGGAGTCCTTATTTATAAGAGACCCCTATGAACCGAGTTTTAGGCCTTATATATAAGTTATTTTCTTCTTCTTCATCTTCATTACCATTTCCTTCTTCTTATTGTTGGTTATCATATTCTAACTCAACAAGGTCAACTGCCATCTCTTTTCTAATAAAATTGTGAAAAAGGGCACAAACTATAATAATTAAATTTTGAACCTTTATTAGGTAGAATGCAGGACTTCGTAGTATAACCCTTAACGTTGTTTTAGCACCCCAAAGCATCTCTCTATCATATTCCTAGTATTGTCATGTGCTTTATTAAAAATTTCCTCAATGGTTATAGGTTGATAGCCTCTCCTCCAATTGGAATGATAGCATTTACCTATAAATGGAGCCATAATTCTCTCATATTTGTATATCTCGCATCCATAAAGTAAAATATACCTTTTATATATCATAAAATTACATGTAAGCTTATTGATAATTGAATATGTAAACATAAATTTAAAAAGGAAAAATCATTGTAAAATAATTTATACTTACCACGCCTTACTTGTAGACCATTTTATCTTCTTATTGCATCTCTCAAAACTTTACCATTCACAATAGAGCCCTCCTAACCAGGTAAAATATAGATAAATTGCATGTTACATGCACCTAAAACATTGACTGCTATTTTACCTTTTCTATTCCTATATCTAGCCCTATCCCCCATAGGTAGATTCACATTAGTGGATGTTTCATCCAATGCTCTCACACAACCCTACAATATTAATTTTTTAAAAAATATGTTTGTAACAGTTAGATAATTAACTTAATTCAACATTAGACATTTTTTTAACAGATTGTTTTTTTTTTTACCTTAATTAACTTCCAAGTGGAGTGCTTTGAATCATCTAGTATTGGATCTAGTCTTGTTACCAAAAACATTGCCTATAAACGAATAATTGACCTGATAACTTTGTTCATAACTCTACATATTAAACTTTTTTTTTAGTTTAATAGAAGTTTGTGCAAGATCAAAATTTTAATTACATTTCTTTATGAAGGAACTACACGAGCCATAACTTGCATTACCAAATATTATGTAATTAAAATTTTGATCTTGCACAAACTTATATTAAACTAAAAAAAAAGTTTAATACGAGTTTTAAGAATTAAGGTTTTATCTCAATTTTTATAATTACTAATTTCCAAGTTCTCAAACCCATATTACAAATTTCATTAAAATTTGTTGGTGTAAAAAACCATTATGGAATTTCATCTGACAACCATCATTAACTTCAATACTATCACATTTAGAAAAAGAAAAAAAAAGAGGAAAGGAAGAGAAAAAAAAGCTCAAATTCAACATGTACATAAGAAGGCTAAAAGAAGTGCGAATTTGGTGGCAATGATGGGTCATGAGATTGATTTTAGAATTCAAGAGCTCTTGGCACCACCAAATGGTTTGCAAGACATGTCTTTCCATGATTTGTATGGGGTAATAGGCATAAGCATCAATTTTAGACTACTAGATACAAAGCTCGATGATGAAAATCATTGAATATGTTTCCTGTAATGTGAATAGAACTACCAAAGAAAGAGATGAAAGGCCCTAGGATACCTTAAGAAACCCAAGACCAAACCTGAAACAAGCCAAAAGCAACCTAACAGGCTTGATGGGCCGTATAACCCATCAAGTAGGATTGTACAGCCCACCCTAAAACCCTAGCCTTGAGAACCATATGGAATTAGTCCTCCCCCTTAAACCCTAAGGCTGCACAGCTCTGACAAAGGGCTGTATAGCCTATCCATAGTTGTACAACCCACATGCAAACCTTAATTCCACGAGGTTCATCTCCCTCTCTGTGATTAGACACGTCCATGGTGCAACCAAAACCATTTTTAGCCTAGTGCACCCATCAATTATCTATAAATACCCCTTCATTTGAAAAGGGAGATGAGGCTTGAAAACCCTAAGTTTACTTTGCCAAAATCACTTCTCATATATCCTTTAAATATAAAAACCCTAAATCCTATTTCACCCCAACTCACTCCAAGGTAGAACTAGACCTAATCTTTTCATTTTTGTACTTCCTAAGCATTTTTTTAGAAAAACATTAAACTTATTAGCCTCTGAAGGTATAGAAACACTCAGAGGCATCCGAGAATCCCCATCATTCTTCCCCTTTCTTCTTTTTTCCTCTATTTTCAAAACCTAGGAAGCAAGGATTGTATAACCTTATCTATAAGTTATACAACCCTCATGTTAGGTTGTATAAGCCAGATTGACTAGTAGACAATTTTTTACAAAAGATGATATCCTTCCCTTACTCGAATTTCACCTTTTTCAAACCCTTCTTTATGGATTTTTCAATATTCCAGTAGTAGGATAGGAGGAGGTTTAACATCTTATGATCTTTATTCATATCAAAAATGGAACTTGATGGTGATACTTAAGTGATTTCATAACTCCTTTACATATAAAGTTTCCATACTCTTTTATTTTTTGATTTATTATGATGTTAAGGTTTTATTTTGACCCTTTTTTTTACAGTGACCAAGTGAGGAACTTAAGGTTCCAATGACCATGAGAGTCTCTTTTATGATTATGTTTGTGTTTAGAACATGTGATTGTTGTTATAGCCTTTCAATCTCCTTCATTCATGTGTTGTATGCTAACCCTACATGGTTAGTTATACATATAGATGCCATGCTCTTTTGGAGCTACATAGGGTGAGGATTCATTAATCCTAGGATCCTTTTTTTAATGGGTTTTGCCTTAGGCCATTCAATATCCTCTAAGTGCTTTGCATTGCATGTTTAACATTTTTTAGCTCATGATTCATACATTTTGATTATGTTTTACATTTTAATTTGTGATGATGAAATATGTTACCATGGACATTAGATCCATGATTAGGTACCTTGACTTTGGAGGTGTTGTAAAATGGTTACTAAGGACTTTATTTGCTTTCCTTTCATTTTTTTATTTGCTTTTCATCATCTGATTGCTAACTTCTTCTCTTCTATTGGGCATAGGTCTCCTTACTAGTGCTAGAACATGAATATGGTCTTGATCATCATCCTTTATGTTTATGGATGATTTTAATGTAGATGAAAGTACTAATGAATGCATGATTCTCCCTTTTACCATGATGCATGACCCCCATTCCCTCTTTGAAGTTTGAATATGGATGACAATGCATGTTTATCCCCTTTATCATGATGCATGAACCCTTATCCCTTTTGAGTTGGTGGTTTGATTTTTCTAATTAAACCATATTTAGATGTATGATTAAGGATGTTAATTGAACTAATTGATAACTTAATTAAAATATTAAAAGTGAACTAAAGATGCTCAATAGCCGGATCCCAATATCTGGGTGATTTAGGGTGCCTAATCGCTTTCCCAACCCTTACCCAATTTTCGAACACAATCTTTGATAGGGTAAAAATGAAATGGGCCTTCTCATTGACTTATATTAGAATCAAACTTTTCCATCCACAAATTCTTGTCTAGACCAAAGTCAGGTGGCGACTCGACATCTCACCAGGGATAGTACCAACATATTGTTCCACCTTGATCCTCTTATTGACCATAACTTTGGAAAAAGGGGGCTTCTATTTCTCGTGAGACCTCATGGATCCCCCATTGATCCAAATCACATACCATGATTAGGGGTTATTATCAAAGATGTCCCTCGTCGTGTCAATCCTCTGATGATCAATAAAAGGTAGGAGTCGTAAATACGATTCCACTAGTTCAAGTGTAAAATCATGAAATTCGAGGTGCTCATAATGGCGACTCCACTGCCGATTAAAATTGACTTCATGTCTAATTTCTAGTCTACTTTTAATATTTTTAAACTTATTAATGAGTTAGTCCATTACATTCATGCAGCCCCCCCCCCCCCCCCACTTTACCACAAGCACTAGGTGCCCTAAGATAAATTGATGGTTCTTTGAGCTTGAGACTTAAGCTCCATTCGGGCTTAGGAGATTGTGAGAAGGATTCATCACTTATGAGCCTAGTACCTTTGGGTATATTAAATGAAGGATCAAGACAACCACCCCCAAGCTTATGGGACCATCAACTACAACAACCCTCTCAACCATTTGGTGCATATATGAGCTAATAGTACCTTGGAATATAACACCCTTTTGTTTGCTTTTCTTCTTCAAATAAGAGTGAAAGTTCCCAAAGAACATGGTTAGGTATCCCTAATAGGGCACCCTTTTGTTTGCTTTTCTTTTTCAAAGAAGAGTGAAAGTTCTCAAAGAACATGGTTAGGTATCCCTAATATAAGTATAAATGTTACCCCCTTTATGTAATTATCGCCCATATATAAATACTTACAATTTCCCCTTCCCTGCTATGTAAATAATTTTTGTGCACATCTCTCTCTCCTTAAAGCGATTTTGGTCCTTGCTTGTGCATATTTCTTATAGTAATATAAAGGATTCTTTCCTTTTAGTACCTTTGTGTATATGTTCTATTAAGGCTTTAACTTTTCTTAGTCCGAGACAACCTCATGCATTTTTTGCCCATGATGGTATAAAAATGAGACCACACCTAGGAAAGAGCCACTAAACCACTTGTATGAGAGGGATGAGGATGGAAGGATCTTATGCAAAATGACTTATGCATATCATGCATACATGCACCAATTATTTATTTATGCATCATACTGATAACCCTTATCTTGTAGCCATCATAGCTTTATCCAAAAGAGAAGAGACAATCAACTTGCTAGAAAAAGTAAGACTTTGAGTCTGAGCTAAAAAGTACACCCAATCATAGAGCCAATTATACCACTAGAGATCTTAGATAGAATGATGGTCAAATTCAACCACAAGATAGAAGAAAGGATTACCAAGGAAGTAAACAAGTTTTTCAATTAGATTTTGAAAAAGAGGGAGACCTCTACTAATAGGACTAACAAAGGGAAAACAGCAATGGAGGCACCTTAACCTATGGTGATTGATGATGATTTATTTGGGATGCAAGAGTACCGTGAAAGCAAGCTTGCCAAAGAAGTGGGAAGTACAACTGCTTCTAGACAAACCTATAGAGAGTGAAAAAGAGAGCACTCAGTTTGATGACTTTGCTAAATAGTTAGAGAAAACATATAAGGCTTTAGGTGCTGAAGGTTTAGAAAGGGGATAGACATTAAGGAGTTGTTTACTCGCAAACCTTAGAAGTAACTGACTAATTTTTGCATATTTGAGCTTCTTAAATTCATAGGGATTCAGAATGCCAAAAATCATGTCCTTTCATATATGTTAGTCATGAGGGCATCCACGATTCTGACAAAAAATATGTTAGAACTTTTTGAGTTGTCATTGGAAGGGTTCATAAAGACATGATATTTCAACCAGCCAAAGACTATTAAAGAAGACTGGAAGAAACTAACAAAAGCTTTTAAGAGGTACTACGCATCTAATTCAGATATAGAGGTCACATTACAAGACTTCGAGTCTTTGAAGCAAAAGATTAGTGAGAGCTTCAATAACTATATTAGAAGATGGAAGAAGATGGCTTCAGAGGTGACCACAGGGCCTATGGAGAGAGAGTAAGTAAAAATGATTGTTAAAGGGGGTCTGCCTGGTATTGGCTCTAGAATCCAGGGAATGTTGGTTAGAAATTTTGAAGACCTTTGCGAAGCAGGTATGCAAGCAGAAGAGTTGGAATCTAAGTTAAGAAGATAATACGAAGGAAAGAGAAGTGCCCTGACTCAGCCTTAGACCGAGGGAAACCAGACGACCAATGTCAATAAAATAAGAGCACTAAGAAAATTCACTGATTTAGGTATGCTACTGTTTAAGGCATTTGAGAGGTTGCAGAAGAAGGGAGTGTTGAAACCTTTAGCATTGAGACCACCAGTCAATCCGTTGCCTAGGAGATATGACGTTAATGCTTACTACGCTTTTCATCAAGAAGCAGGTCACAACACTTATCATTATTACAGACTGAGATAAGAGATTCAAGATCTCATCGGTAACAAGATGATTGCCCTACTTAATTTTGGAAGGTTTAGCATTCAGGGGATGTTCTCCTAGACTATCACAATATTTCTCTCCTAAATCAAGGGACCTTTATGATAGATTTTGGAATTTCTGAGGAAGTTGTTATTACCACTATCAAGCAGGCTATGAATGAGGTTCCAATTGTTTACACTATCAATCCATGAGAGAGCTCAGATAAGGAGATATAGGAGGTGTGAAGGAGGAGAATGATTTAGTTATAGGAGGAGAGTGACGAAGAAAAAGAAGCTGATCATGTGGGCCATATGAGTGGCAACAGGAAGTACTAGCCTGACCATGAAGCTTCTAAGGCACTTAGGATTAAGAAAAAGGTAGATGAACTCATTATGAAGGAGAAGGAAAATGATAACCCCATTATGAAGTAGTTGAAGAAGATGCCTACCTAGATCAATATATGGGAGCTACTTATCACCTCCTAGGAACACAAAAGCACTATGGTGGAAGCTTTGTGCATCTTGATCATTTTCAATAAGGCTATTCCAAAGGATATTATTGCATTAGTGACTCATAAGGGTAAAATCACTTTCTCATATGAAGATCTACCACCATAAGAAAGGGATCACAATCTGGCCCCATTTGTCTAAGCTAAGGTAAAAGGTAGGCATACGCTAAGTGTAATGGTTGATGATAAATTTGGGATTAACATATGCTCGTCAAATTTACTACACAAGTTCGATTTGTCTGAGAAAGATTAGGAAACCTTTGATAGTGTCATTTGAGCTAATGATGATAACAGAAGATTGATTGCGGATGTGTTCAAGATGGTGGTAAAATAGCCATAATGGAAGTAATGGTGGAATTCACAATCTTGGACATCCCAGTCACTTTCTTGCTTTTGTTGTGAAGACCATGGTATCACTTATTGTGTGGTGTACCTTTCATTATTCACTAAAAAGTTAAGATTCCTTACAAATGAGAGAATGTGATCATCTATGTAGAGGTTAGAGAGATTGTGTTAACTTTGAGTATGGTTGTTTCGCGTCTTCGAGGGTTTCAAGTTACTGGAATAACTGACAAGTGTTTTAATCCTAACGTTATAGGGATTATAAGAACTTGAACTTTCTTTTAGGATAGGGTGAGAGAAGAATTCTACTGACATAAAGAAATTCTCATAAATCCTTACTCAGACTATAAAGAAAGGAATAGGGTATCGTGTAAAGCGTCAGACCTAGAAGTAAAGGACTTGCACAGACCACTATCAAATTTCTTTATAAAAGAAGAGGAAGCCATTGGAAAAGTTAAGCAAGAAGTTTCTGATGAGAAGAAGTCACTAGGTGAGGAAATAAATGAGCTTAAGAAGGCCTTTTTCTAGCTAGATATTGATGAGATGGGATATCAAGATTATCAAAACTGACCCTAAGGGGAGGATGGCATGATAAAAAAGAAGAAGAAGGGTAAACAGATCTTGGTAATAAAGAATAAATAAGAATCAGATCAGCTTATAATCCTATATGGTCCTTAGTCTACACGATCATGGAATGATAAGAAGAAGATCACTAATGAACATATCGAATAATATTTATTAGATCATAAATTATAGGCCATTAGAGAAGATTACGTAACAGATGAGCTTGAATTGATGAAACAGAATGCACGCTTCATGGACTCAGAGTGGGAATATACTGGGTCTTGCAAGTTTACTGAAGTTATGTACACAAGGATAAAGTTAAAGGATATTAAGAATATGATTCTGAACTCTATTGAAGAAGTGGGTGTTGAGGAAATGCATGGTCCTGCAGTAGAGATTAAGCCAACTATAGTAGAAAGTGCAACTCTTTGGGCAAATTTTTTAAAGATTGAGTTGACAAATGATCAGATGAAATAGAGTTTTGAGAAAGTTATCAAGGTTGTTACTGGTACAAAGAATGGGAAAAAGGCATATCCTTCACAGAAAGTTGATCTTGAAGTTTTGACAGATAAAGTAAAGGGCGAAGAAGAGAAAAAGGCTTAAGCAGATGAGGCTTTAGTCAACTAACTAGATGAAGAGGACTTTCTTGTAACTACTAATGATGTTCTTGTTTCCAGTCTCTTTGAGGATGATGATGTATTTTTTTCTAAATTTAAGGTAATGAATGATAAATTCATTTACTTATATGATGTGTTTCCTTATGGTAGTATGTATAATATGCATAATTTCATGAGCATATTTAACAATAATTTTATGCATACTACTGCATTTAATCTTGGCATATAGAAAAATCTAAAAATGTTAATTATCACCAGGATGTCACACTAGAGGAGCGAAGGAAGTTTGAATAGCTACTTAAGAAAATCAGATGGGTTTTTGCCTGGACGTACAAAGACATACCAAGGGGTTGATAGGCAAATTGTAAAACACAAAATTTCAACCTACCACATATGAAACTAGTAAAGTATAAGCTTTGAATGATGAGGCCTGAGTGGGCTCAGCTTATTAAAGAAGAGGTAGTGAAACAATTAAATGCTAAGTTCTTAGAGGTGGTGGATTACCTTGAGAAGTGTGTATTTAGGGCCACCTCTAGCAAGCTATTAGGAGACGTGGTTAACAAAAAAGGAATCAAAGTGGATCTAAAAAAGGTGAAGGCTATTCAGGATATGCCTACACCTAAGACAAAGAAGGAAATTCAATGGTTTTTAGGTCACTTGCAGTACATTAGCCGCTTTATAACAAGATTAACTCCTGTTTGTAAGTTAGTCTTTTAAGTTGTTAAGGAAGGATCAACCGGTGGAGTGGAATGAATAGTGTTAGAAAGCTTTTTGAGAGAATAAAAGAATATTTGACTACCTGTATGTATTAAGACCACTAAAGCCTGAAAAACCATTAATTTTGTATCTGACAATAGAAGACAACTTTTCAGTGTAATGTTGGCTTAAGAGGATGGAATATTTGACTAACCTGCATGTATTAAAACCACTACACATACAATGTACTATCTTAGTAAGAAATTTTTATCCTACGAAGTGAAGTATAATCAGATGGAAGTGGTTTCAAAGGTTGACCTGATTAAATACTTGCATGAAGTCCACTCCCTCATTGAAAGATTGGCAAAATGGTTTATCATATTGATTGAATTTGATATTAAATACATAGCCAAGAAGGTGATTAAGGGACATGCAGTTTTAGAGTTCCTGGCATAATAACCTCTCAAAGGAAGAAAATCTAAATTCCTTAATTTCAAATGAGAGGTTAGGAGCAATTGAGCCTTAAAGGTTGAGAGTATACTTTGATTGGGCTATAAATAAGAAAGAGGCAAATGTAGGAGTAATTCTAATCTTGCCAGAAGGAGAGCTTTTCCCTATAGCTAAGAAGTTAAACAATAAGGTGACCAATAATATGGCTAAAGATGAGGCATGTGCACTAGGGCTCAAACTCTTGAGGTAGATAAGGGTAAGGACTCATTGCTAATTATTTCATAAGTAACGAATGAGTGGCAATTGAAAGAAAAACATTTGGACCTATATTTAGAGCATGTGAAGGGTTTGGTGCATAATTTCTAAAGGGTCATATTTCATCATTTGCCAAGAGAAGAAAATGCAATGGTTGATACCTTAGCCACTTTGGTCTTTGTATGGGATAGACCAGAGGTTATGCCCATGAATTTAATTATCTCCCATTAAGTTGAGGTGCCATGTTACAAGGATACAAGAGTAATGCAGGTATTAGTGGAGAATTGCCCTTGGTATTTTGATAAATAAAGGTATTTGGAAAGGTTGAATACCTTGAAGAGGCTGGAAAGAAGGATAGAGATGTAATCTAAAAGTTGTCTTCATAGTTTATGGTCTATGATGTTGAAATGTACAAAAGGATGATCGATGGAGTCCATTTGTGATGCTTGATGAAGGAAGAGGCCTGTAATGTAACATCCCATCCATATTCATTGGCATTATCATGTGAACATATTCATTGCATAAATGATTTGAAACCACATATGAACATAAGCATTGGATAAATGATTTAGATATGTGAATTGGATAAGCATGACAATGACACTTGAACCATTGCATTTAGGACACTTGAACATATATGTAATGTTTGTATAGTTGCATGAAAAATTATCTTATGTTGTGTGCGTGTTATGTTATCATAAATAATGGTATAAGAGAGCTTATTTAAAAGTATAATGAGCATATAGGGATTAAGAGATGGATGGAGGTGCTAAAGGAGTGAAGTAGAGGGACTAAAAGAGGAAAGTGAACTTCTAACCAATAAGAATGAAACACCATGATTTTGTCTTATTGCAATAGGCATACAAGTGGAATTTTTAACCCTTTAGGATCAGAATTAAGGGGTTAGATGTGAGGTACAATAGAAGAAAGAGAGAGCTAAAGAAGAAAGAAAGAAAGGAAGAAGAAGAAGAATGAGAGGAAGAAGTGTGAGCTGCTTAGGAAAGAATTCTTAGGTTTTCTAATTCTGGGACAATAGGTAAGTTAATTTATTTTCTCCCCACATGAAATTAACCCCTTATGACATGTTAATCATGCATGGTTAGTGAGATTTATGGAGTAATTGAAGTAGAGCTCTTGGATGGAAGTTGAAATTCAAGAGAATAAGAGCTGATTGTGCTAGATTTTGCTATTAGAACAAGATTTTGTACCCACGATTTCATAACCCTATAAGAGGAATTATGAAAAGTGAAAAATATTAAACTTGTAGTTTTATATTCCATATAAATGCATATGAAACAATTTTTCTTGACTTGGTGTGTGTGAGGAGTTATGGCTCCTTCATTATGGCTGGTTCACAACCAACTGAAATCACCTCAGTCTTTTTGTTTTCTTATATTTTGATGGCCTTAGGTTCTGATTTTGACAAAGTGTAAAACATCAAATTTGTAGGGTTATATCCCTTACAAACACTTATAAAGTAGTTTGGATTGATTTGTTATATGGAAATATATATGCTCATTGATCATGACTGACCTTGTACCTAGATGAAACCCTACCTTTCTTTTAATTTTGTTTTCCAAGAATTTGATGGCCATAGATTCATAATTTGATGATGGTCTAAACTTGAAAGTTGTATATTTATGTCTGATATACATACTTGTGAAATATTTTTACCAAATTCAGCATGGTTGTTGAGATATTATCCCTTCCTCATGACTGTTTCTTAACATGTTACAAACCTGCTCACCCTGAGATTGGTCCTTTATTTTGGTGACCTTATAAACTGAATTAGACAATGAGTAAAACATGAAAAATGTTCCTTTATACATTTTGTAATTGATGGTAGATTATTATTGCAATTGTATTTGTACAATTTGAGATACACCTAAGAATATAAGACCTACTCAGATTGAGATGACATTACAACAGGGCAAAATTTAAAAATTCACCACATTTTCTGTGTGTTTGATATTGGCTTGAAATTTCAATATGTTGTATCATTATGTGTCTAATTTGTTTGAAATAAAGTCATTTGGAGAAGTATGTCTAGAGTTATTGCTATGAGAGCGTAGCAAGCTCAGGCTGCCATATAAGGAAAATATGCATAAACACCAGGTCCACTTGCGTGGATCATGTCATAGTTGCATACCAAGCATTCATAATCATTTTGACATACTTATAACCATGTATGTATCAAATGTTAGGATCTCAAAACTTTAAGGAAGCCCTAGAGAGAGAACCAAACCTACCATAAAGGTTGGTCACATTAAAATGTGAGCAAAAGCCATAATTAGATTCAATGTGTGTGTGTGTGATAATTTTATGATGTTATTATGTTCTATTACATGTATATATGATTGAATTGTTACATTTTACATGTGAATAAAAGTCAAGTGAGAATCATATGCTTTTAATGATTACTTGTTATCCCATATATGAATGAGCACTTGCACAGGGAACTAAAAGGGTGTTATGACCGGCTTGTCCAACACTTGCAAATCACGTGGAAGATGGACCAACAGGTCCCATTGGCACATGTTATTGATCAAATGAATCACTTGTTATATACTAGCTAGCAAAATCATATGTCTTTTGAATCATATGAATTCCCAGTTTGCCTTGCGTGGTCACGACAAAAATTAATCTATTACACTTGCACTTGCATAGTCAAATGTTATACTTGTAATGTATCTTGATGATATTTGATTATTGGTTATGACATAAGAATTTGATTATTGTTTTTATTCATTGAATCGCGACGAACCAAATGATAATTATATTTTGCAGATATCGAATAATGGGGATTTGACACTTTGGTGCTTAGAGTTTTGCATTGCGACCTTTATGCATATGTATTTTGGACATGAATGCTATGAGTTTTGTAATGAAAATGGTTGTTACAATTTTTGGTATCAGAGCGGCGATAGGTTCCATAGGGATATACATATGAACATGACATGACTTTTGCACTATTTTGCATTATCATATGACATAGTCTTATATGTCTATGGGGCAAAGCAGAAGGTAGCATGGTAGTACCCATGGCTCACCAAGGAGAGAGGAGTCAACTGATTTGCATTCCATAAAAGCATCATACCAACCGTTGAGAGATCAACCTGCTGAGAGAGTTAGATCTCTTACACATTCTCATACACAACACATATCTCATGGCCAACCATAACATAGAATTGGTGAACTAACAGTGCAAGGTTCTGAAATTCAAAGAGAAGGAAGGTATTACAAACTAAGAAAATAGGGTGCAGTTGACTTCAATGGTACTTCAGATCCATTAGTGGCAGAGACATGGCTAAAAAGAACACAAAGAGTTTTGAACTTGATGAAATGCACATCGAAAGAAAAGTTTGATTATGCAGTGTCGCTATTATAAGGGGATGCATATGATTGGTGGGAAACCATTCCAGGGAATGATGCCCAACCTCTAGTTCTTACATGGGATGACTTTCTTTGTGAGTTCAATAATAATTACATGCTAGAAGTGTATAAAGATGATAAAAGAAGATAGTTTTTGAACCTAAAGCAAGGGCAGATGACTATAGCTGAATATGAGGTAAAATTCAATCAATTATCTCATTATGCGTCCTTTATGGTAGCCACTGATAAAGATAAATGTCAAAAATTTGAAGAGGGACTGAGATATGAGATCAGAAGTAAGATCACAGTTGCAAATCTTGAAAGTTATACCAAACTAAAGCTGCTGCAATCAAGGTGGAAAGATTAAAAAAAGAAAGGATAGAGCAACGAGTAAACATAGGGCCTATTGAGTTTAGGGGGGATTTGAACAGAAAGAAAAGTAAACATAGATATTATATGCCATAACTGTCTAATACTAGGGGTAGTTACTCTAGCTATAGAGGTAGAGGATTAGGACTTTCATTTAATGCAAGCAAAGGTCAAGGTCAAGTTATGCAACAACAACCCTCATATGTACATTGTGGCAGGCAACATATGGGTGAATATAGAAAATTGACTGTGGGGTGCTACTTTTGTAGGTCTCTTAATCATATGCTTAGAGATTGTCCTAAAAAATCTAGAATGTTAGAGGGAGGTAGAGGTAAAGCTACATCAAAGCCCATAATTGAAGTTTCACAGGTAAGTGGAGTTGGAGTATCATTTGGTAAAGGCAGAGGCAGAGGTAGAACAACCACAATTGGCCAAGGTATGAGCAGATCAGAAGGTCAGAGTTCTAGACCCCCGACACAAGCCAGAGTATTTGCCATGACTAGCAAGAAGCTGTTACTGCTCCAGAAGTAATCACTGGTAAACTTTTTCTCCATGATTTAGAAATTAATGCATTAATTGATCCTGGCTCCACACATTCATTCATTTCATTGAACATGGCATCACAATTATGTAGTAAACATCAACCTTTAGGTTTTTATCTATGTGTTAGTACTCATTTAAGAGATATGACGATTGTGGATAAGGTATGTCATGATTGTGTGATTCACAATGATGACATTGAGTTGAATGCTGATCTAGTACTGTTGCTACTATGTGAATTTGATGTGATACTGGGTATGGATTGGTTGTCCAAATATCATGCAATAGTGAATTGTTTTACTAAGAAAGATGTTCTAGAATCTCCAAATCATACAAGGGTTGTGTTTCAAGGGGAAAGGCAAATTGCACCTGCATGTCTAGTTTCTGCTATCAAGGCTTTCTGCATGATTAAAGTGGTTGTGTGGCTTATTTGGCACATGTGGTAGACACAAGGTTAACAAATGAATTACTTAAGAATATTTTCATGGTGAATGAGTTTCTAGATGTGTTCCCAGCTGACTTAGCTAGTTTGCCACCTGGTGGGGAGATAAATTTCACAATTGAGTTAGTCCCAGGAACTGCACCGATATCTATACCACCTTATAGGATGACTCCAGCTGAGTTGAGAGAATTAAAGACCCAATTGCATGAACTACTTGAAAAAGGATTCATCAAACCTAGAGTGTGACCATAGGGTGCTCCAGTATTATTTGTTAAAAAGAAAGATGGGACAATGAGGTTGTGTATTGATTACAGGTAGTTAAATCGGGTCACTGTGAAGAACAAATATCCTTTACCAAGGATAGATGATCTGTTTGACTAGTTATAAGGAGCACAAGTGTTTTCTAAAATTGACCTAAAATCAGGAAATTATCAGCTCAAAATTTCAAACTCAGATGTACCGAAGATAACTTTTCAAATCAGGTATGGGCATTGTTGAACTAGGATAATCAATCCTAGGTTTAGAACCTCTTTTGATCTTGACAAAGTAAATTGATCATCACTAATATTTCAAATAAGTGTTGTTCTTGCAGAATTGAATCAATCTCTCAAGAAGAAATAAAGAAGTTGATG
>CATIWR010039854.1:0-68056 GCA_949677035.1 Omphalea diandra | reverse complement strand
CACCTAAGCTTTAACCATATAAAGCACGCCACGGCTCCTTGCCATCCTTTGATGCGTTTATTGGATTCCAAATTATTTGCTCCCGCACAAAGCACAAACCAGTGGTGTTCGCCAAAAGCTCTCCCATCTCATACAGTATCTGGAAAATTAGCATCAAGAATCAGCAAGCATGCATTAAAAAGAAAAATTTGGCATTATTTTCAGGTCACAATATATAGCAGAAGTTCTATTTTGATCGCTTTACCATGCCTTACAAAATCGCAAATGAGATTCTATAACTTTGGTAATAATATTTAAAGCATGAATACCTCAAGCTCTTCTTCAGAAGCTTTATCTGAAAGGCTTTGACCTCTTTGCCCAATGAGAACTGAAGTTGGCAATTTCAAGACACGGACCAACTGGAGAAAGCAGGCTAAAGGTTCATAATGAACCTGCAGCAGTGATGGTAACTTTTGGGTTCCAGCAGCAATGGCCCGAGTTATATCTGTTTCTGGACCTATTTGCAGACCATAGAGTGAAACTTTACCATCACTTTTCGTCAAGGTTCTGCTCTCCCATTTAAGTTTTGATGATGTGCCCACAAATGGAACTATAACAGTCGGCAGTGCTGATGATGCATCTCCTATTATTTGGGTCAAAACTTCACTTACGGCACACACCAAGGTTGGTGGCTCATACTTCTCCAGAAGCAAAACTGACACCTATTAATTTAATAACGTGTTAAAATGAGAAACCACAACGACATATGATTTGTACATGGTGTCTGAGACTTCAATTTTTAAGAGAAAAATGTCGGTTGAAATAGAAAAAGTGACAAAGCAGAGAGGTAAACCAGACATGGTAATGATTAAATGGTGCAGATTGACTAAACATCACAACAGGCAATATCTAACAAAACCAAAAAAAAAAAAAAACAGACCCCAAAGATCCTTGACCGAAAAAAAATGATCCATTTACACGATTGGTGTTTACTTGAGTAGAATTACCATAGATATATTATACATCCTGATTCTTGACTGCTCCAACTGCATAATTTAAGCAGTGCAACAGCGGTATCTCTCAATAAGTGTGCTCACTCTCAAGACAGACTGAACAATAACCACAGATCAAATGCTCCCACGTGACCAATTTATGAGCAAAACAAAGATGCTTATCCATCAAAGTAAAGCGAAACAGAGTAAACCAGGATAATGCTACAAGCTACATAAAGTGTAATAATGAATTCTCCATAGTCTGTAAACAAAAACGACAAACACAAAACACCCAATACTCCTATCATTCGGATAATCTGCCAATCGTGCAGGCTATGAGGCAACACCCATGAAGTCCATTTAAAAAAAAAAAAAAACAACGACAGACAACCTAATGATATGCTGCTGGCCCTAACATGGATGATCAACCGACCAATACATTATTTCGATTGTAAAGCGCATAGGATTGAGCATGTTAAGATTATACATTAGGTACGGGCATATGCCCAAATGTATAATACCAATTACCTGATAATTGCCATCAGTGTGGATGAAATGAATTAGATTGCCAGTAGCTTTAAGATCTTGGATTCCGTAACGGGCCAACGATAGCTCGAATGACTCTTCTCTGTATTACAGGGAAAAATGAAGGCAAAAATTTGTTAATTGATCTGGTAAATACTACAAAGAGAGAGAGAGAGAGAGAGATGTAGGGTTTTGAATATACAATCTGCGAGAGGAGTTAGGGATAGGGTGGTGGAAAGCATTAGACAAGGCGGTGGCAAATCCATCTGAAGAATCTTTAAAGAGGAAAATTATGTTCGGAGCCACCTTCATCATTCGGCTGCCCAATCCCACACTTCTTGTGTTGATGCAAAATCAACTATGACTTAGGGAATCTAGACGCGCAAGGCAACAACATTACTGTAATTTTTAAACCTTAAGAAAAGCTTAATGAAAAAAAAAAAGAAAAAAAAAGCGATTTCCAAAATTATTAGACACTTATAATAAAATGTTTATTATAATTTTAATATAAAATTGTATTATATTATATATTACTTAATTAACAAAAAATATTGTAATAAAAACTGATCTGACATCAGAGTTGTTATTTTACTTTAAGTTTTTACTTGCATTAACTTTTTAAAGTTGATGTGTCAATTTTAAAATTAATAAAATAAAATAATAATTTCATATATAATAAAAAATTATCAAATATAATTTTTAATACAATATATATATATATATATATATATATATATATATATCAATAAGAATCCTCCATATTATATATAATAATTTAAATTCCACAATAAAAAATTTATTGTTTTTAATACTAAAAAAACGTGTTCTTATTATATATAATTTTATATAAATATATTAGTATTTTTATAAATTTTAAATAAAATAAATAATTATTTATTTAATAAAATTGAAAAATATAAAATTTCTTCAATAATTAAAATAATAAATATATATTTTTGTTGTATGAGTACTGTAATTGCATATGTTCACTACTTTTTTTTCTTTCATGATCAACTTAATAAAAACAACTTAATTTATCAATGATTGAAATAAATATTTCTATTAACTATTTACATATATTTCAAATACGTGAATAAAAATAATAATTTATATTGGAGTCTTATCATACTTTCATTATGATATAATAAAAATTATATTTTAATGCTCAAACTTAAGTTATTTTCATTCATATTCTTATATTATAAATTTTTTCCATATTTTATCAATTTTTTTGTAATTATTGAATTATTATATGAATTTTCTTTGTTGAAAATAAATATTATATGACTAATTGACCATATCGATCAAGTTAATTGCTTAAAAATATTAGGAATTTTAAAAGTTAAAATAGAATACTTATTTTTAGACGTATATAGTGTTTTTTTTTTGTATAATTATTTTATCAAGTTTGGAAAAAAAAATTTACAAAACTTATATGATTATTTAAAAAAAAATTGTTCTAGTATTTGTCTTCCAACTATTAGGTCAGATAATAATGTCATAATTATAGTTGTATATATAATATATATGCAAGCAAGAAAAAATACTTATAATCAATTATTATAATAGACAATTATCTTATGCATAATTTAGAAATTAAATTATTTTTAAACGTACAAGCAACATATATTATAGAAATTGGTATATTAAAGATAAAGGACGTTATATTAAACATCAATTATAATAAGCATTATTTGATTGTTCCATGCTTGTAATACCATTCATCCCTCCATCCTAATCTGTTTAAATACAGAATTAAACGGTATTTTTGTTAGAAAAGTAATATTAAATACATAGAAAAAATAATTATTTACTTTTAAGTTACTCTGCTATAATTTTATTAAAAAGGCAATTTAATTACTACTTTAAAAAGAAGTTATATTTTAAATTATATTTATTTATAAATTTATTATGTGCTATATATATATATATATATACACACACACACACAGAGCACATAATGCTTAATGCTTAACCAGTGTTTTGTTTTCAAATTCAAAATAACTTAATTACGAGCATTAATTGGACAATGGGTTATGTTTTGAGAATTTCAGTATTTAAAAGTTTTACTAAATTTCAAAAAAGAGATTAAATGTTAAAAAATAGAATAAATAACCATTATTAAGAAAAATTAGTGAGTGAGTTTTGATAAATATGGAGTTAATTGCTATAAACCTTCTTAGTTTATCATATTTAACTAAATTATCCTCACATTTTAACATTATATGTTTTAGTTATTTCTACTTCCTTCATCCTAAATTTTTAGTCAAAGTTTTCTCTTTTATCTGTCTCAAAATATAGTCTATTTTATTTGTTAGATTATAATTTACTAATTATTCATTATACACCTAATTAATACATTGTTATCAAAAATTTATAACATCAAATATGTATTGCACTTGTTGAGAAATTAAATAAAATTATTTTTTTGTAGTAAATTTCAATAGATTAAAATTTTTTGGCGCATATTTTCAAAATAAATTTTTTCTAATAAAAATTTGAAATCTTGGCTTACTAAAGTCATCTATTTAGTTTATATTAGTCAACTTTGCAATATTAATTGTCTTTAATTTTATATTATAAAATTAATAATTTTAAGAATATTTATTATTATCTATTTTAATGTGAATGTGAGGGTATATTTGGTAAAAATATATAAGATAAACTATTTTAATCATATTACCTATATTTTCTTAATATGTGTGTAAAAATAAAGTAGATTAAAAATTTGGGACGGATGAAATATTTATTTTGTTATACTACTAAATCATTTTATTAACTTTTTCATTAAAAAATTATTTATTTTTTTTACTACAATTATTATAAGTTGTTATATTTAATTAAGTCGTCGTTCCCTTTTCAATGAATATAGTTTTTTATTGTAACCTCTATAATTTATCATATTTAATTAAATTGTTAATCAATTTTCAACGACCCATAAAATAATTATTTTTTGTTTGATCTATTATATTATTGGGTGCTAAAATTATTTTTTTGATTTGATATTTTCTATTAAAATGATTTAAAAAGTTTATAATACTCTCAGTATTATATTAAATTTTCAAATTTATTATCAACCAACTTTATTAAAATTTTTGGTTTTGAGATTAAAAAAGTTGTAACTATAATCACAATTAAACACACGCTAAAATTATAATAAAAATAAATATTTTTATAATAATAAAATATTCATATATATATATATATATATATATATTCGAATAGATAGGATATCCAATGAATTTTAAAATTTAATATCCTAACTCAATTCAAAAATTTAAAAATTTTAAAAATTATGATCCTAATTTGATCTAATCGAATAAGTTATCTTTAATTTTCAGATTGATTTCTCACATTCAAATCAAATTTTCAAATTTATTTATCCACGCCTATTTGTGTCCTCTTTCACCTACTTACTTCTCAAAATATCCTTTTTTAAATTTTAATTTTTAATTAATTGATTTTGATTATAACTTTAATTGTGTTTAATGATAATTATAATTAAATTGTTTAATTTTTTCTTATTATTTCAAACTAAACAAGTAACAAGATTGGTGAAATAAGAGGTAGGTAAAATTTGAAAATTTAACATAATAATAGCAGTATTATAGATTTTTTTAATAATTTTAATAGAAAATATCAAATTGAAAAATAATTTTGAGATTTAATATTGTAAATAGATCAAATAAGAAAAATTATTTCATATGGGCTTTATTTGAGAAAACTAGTTAATAATCTAATTACTAGCTAATAATTTTATTGTAACGGATATTCTAATAGTTGAAATGTAATAGCTAATAATCTAACTAATTGATATAAGAGTGTTTGGTAAAAGTAGTTGAAAAGATAGTTTAAAAATATAAAATGATATAAAACAGCACACTTGCATTAATCAACACCATTATATTTACGTGTTTATTAAATAATATAATAACCATCTTAAAATATCTCCATCCAAACTAATAAACACGTTCACCCTTATCGTCTAATGTTCAATAATAAAAATGTAAGATTGTCTCAAATCGCTTTCATCTTTATCGATATCGCTCTCAAACTTTCATTACTTGTGACAGTATCATTAGTATCTTCAAGTTCATCGTGGGGTATATAATTTAGATTTCGTTCAAGAACAGTAAACATCATGTCATCTTTAAAGTTCTTTTGAATATAATTATGCAACGTAAATGCAGCCATTATAACATCAATTTGGGTCAATACACTAAATTACAACATTTTGTTAAGTATCCTCCATCTTGTCTTTAATACTTTAAATGATCTTTCGATAAAACTTTGAAGATGTGCACAACTAAAAGTTTCTTGAGCATTGATTGACAACTCATGTTCAAATTAAGATTGATGGTACCTTATCTTCAAACACGACACTAAATACCTTCGTTTATCTAGGTATCCTTTATCCACCAAGTAATATCTTTTATATTAAAAGGAGAAAAAGAAATATTATATAATTATTTTAAATAAAGCCTCATAGAAAGAAAAATTTTGAACAATAATACTTTGTAGCGACTTTTGAAAGTTCAATATAGTGCATTAATTGCGTGAAGGAAAACACATGTATCATGTGTTGATCCTTCCCACCCAACTGATATAAATGTGAAGCACATGTCAAAGTCACGTGCCACCATAACATTGATTGTGGGGATTCCTTTCCTCCCATATAACACATTTCATCTTTCTTAAGAATACATGTAGCTAGATGGGTGCCATTAATACATCTAATGCAATCCGATTTTATAAAATATAAATGTTTATGTAATAAGTAAACAAATCATGATACAATAGGCAAATAATATTTTTATGTTGTTATTAACCTTGCAATATGGCATATGTCGTTTATCATTAGCAATATGAGACGGTACAATTTGAAAGGTTGGATCCTTTGGTGTTATCATATCATGTGCAAGACCCATATAACCATTACTTTTACTGCTAATCGCTCTTAAAACTTCATGAAATGATCTACTATGGTCTCACCAAAATGTTGGAAACAACATCTCTATTAGAGGCACCTATGGCTAATGTATATGTGTATAACTAAATTCTCTTGTTAGATTTCAATCCATTTTTCTATTCTAAGGCTTCACATAGTTGAATAAAAGTACTTTGATCCATTCTAAATGCATTCCCACATCAAATTAAATGTCCATTCAAGATTTCTTTCATCCAATCCTCTTTTCTTTAAAGTGAAGTCATACATGGCTCTTTGTACATATATTTATAATTATATGCAGCAAAAACACTTGATGCACATGTTGACATTATAATATGACAAGGGTTTTCCCTTTTTTTCTTTTTCGCTCATTATCTGTGAAGTTCCTAATAATCATAAAGTAAAAACACATAATTAAAAGATATATAAGTATTGTCAAAATTATAATGAATCATATAAAGAAGCCAATACACAATACAAATACATGTCTAAGCTTTTGAAATCTAATAGTAGTACATAATAAAAATACATATCAAAGATTTCAAAATCCAAAAGCAGTAATACTAATACATGTCCAAGTTTAGATATTCAATAAAGTCACATCAAAACTAGAATCTAATAATAAGGAAATGAAATAAACATTCACTTGTTGGCATGCAAATACATTAACTAAGTTTTCCTACAATCATTATCATTTATTTACACAAAAATCTCCCTTTTCTTTTCATCCATGATCAAGGCAATTACAAAGCACCACAATTCACTACATTTCTGTAAAACACCTTCTTCAACCATGTGATTGATAATACTCATTGCTCCACCAATATGAGAATTAGCACTAGGTTGAGAACTCACACTACTTTCAAACTTCATTATTTGCAAAGCCTCATTAGAATTTAATACCAAATTATTCAATGTATTAGATAACATTGTTGAGCCCATTGATTGTCTCCTTTTCTACTTCATTTGAACAGGTTAGGTAGATTGGGTTTGTGCAGATCTTCTATTGTCATCACCTTCGTTAGATATATGACCACTACCAAGACCTTAGCCAGATATTTAAGTATCATTAGTAGTTAGCTAAGTATTTGGGTACCATTGGGAGCTTGGTTAGGTATTTGGGTACCATTGAGACCTTGACTCGGTATTTGGGTACCACTAAGACCTTCACTAAGTATTTAAAAAACACTAGAACCACTCACCTCATTCAGGAAATGATTGAAAAAATAAATGCTCTTCCTTTAATAAATTGTCCACATAAAAAGCATATTGATTATATTTTGAACACAAATGTTCTCCAACACTTTTAACATTTTCATTGACCTTTTCACCATTTTCTTCATCTTCTTTCATATTTTTAATATTCACATCTATGAAGGTTATATTGTATTAGGATCCATTTAAGGTGCAATATTATCAAACCCATTGGCATAGGTGTCATAAAAAGTTGAGTCGATAACTCTAAAAGTTCGAGATTAGGTGATTTATTGTGAAACTTTTTAACATCGGGATTCTTCCATAAAAAGGGACAAATTGAACCATATTACTAGTGAGTTAAGCAAAATAACTTCTATTATCTATTAATAATAAGAGTATAAGAATAAACTAACCTTATTTTTTTTTCTCTCACCACTCTTTCAAGCAACTCAGCTTCCTCATAGTAGGATCCCACCTTAGCTAGTTTACCTAAACATAAGAAAACTTCCAAATTTTCTAAATACTTTTTCAAATTATCATATTTATTTTTGTAAGTCGTAGTGCAAATTTCACCTTTGCAACAACTTCAAACTCTTTGCTAACCTCCTTCTATTTAAATAGTCCACGTCCATTCTTTAAATAGTATCAAACACAAACCCTACAAAAAATCTTTACATAAACCTTACAAAAAATCTTTTCATACTCTGCCCATTTTAAACCCCTTCCTTCTGCATTATCATTAGTCAAGGCCATCTTGTCTGCATTATCATTAGTCAAGGTCATTTTGTCTGCATTATCATTAGTTGAGGCTATCTTATATAATCAAAGTCTGCGTTCAATATATATTAGATATATGTATATAAATACATGCATAACTCTTTCTGTAGGTTTTAAGGTTCAATTGAAAAAAAATAGTAGTTCTAATGTGAAGAATATCAACTAGTTGAACAAGATTAAAGAACAAAGACCACAAATCTGACAATTTTGCAAAGAATTAAAGAACCCTTATAAAATCAATAATAATCTTAAATCAATCAAAATAGAAAAGCACCAAAATTCCACTTATCTGAATTAATATAGAGAAAATAGTATGAATGTGGCCAACATGGTAGAAGAATGAGATGAGAAGAGACAGATGTTGGCAACGATCACTGCAAGTTGACACCAAAAAGGGGGGATCAGAGGTTGCAAGAAGGATGATGGAAGATGGTGGATGATGGAAGGGTGGAGGTGCATAGTACGAGATACAAAAGAAAGTGAAGTGTTTTGGGTATATGAGTAAACTATCACTTAGGTAAAAAAAAAAAGGGTAAAACAAAAAAAAATCATAATCTAATAGTTTTTTAATATGATGTTAGTTCTACTAGCTTTTTTTAAGGAGATTATAATTTAGTTTTTTTCTCAATAATTTAGTTTACCAAACAAAACTTATTGTTCAAACGAAGTTATATTAATGGTCAAACTAAATTATAATCTAGTTTTATCATGTCAAACAGAGTTACAGTATTGAAAGTAAGCAACAATTTAGTTAAATATGACTAATGATAACAAGTCAATATTTAAAAATCTTATAATTTTTAACAAAAAAAAAAAATTTAACACGACGACTTAGCAATATGATGAAATAAAAATAAAAGACTATATCATATAATCTTGAAATATTATAGATAATTTAGTAAACTATGATAGACTACAAGAGGTTAATAGTAATTAACACTAAATATAAATAAAAAGTTCTAGTAGATAGATATTAATTTCAACAACCAATTAAGATTGAGTAGCTTAACAAGCTTTAATCTTTGATCAAGATTATTTTTTAATACAAAATTATTTCAAATAAAGTTATGAAAATAAAAATTTAAACAAGCCAATAATTATAATATATAATTGTTAAAGTAATAAAACCTAATATAATATAAAAAAAGAAAAAGCCAATACCAATACATTAAAGTAACAAGAGTTATTTCAAAATTAGTTTCTCCAAAATATTAACATAATGAAGATGGATGCTAAGGGCTCCAAATTACAGGTGGGCTTTAAATTTTTCTATTAGTTTGATTCTTTTAATAATGGTGACATTGTTAAGTATTGGAGAAATAAAAATTATATTAGTAAAATTTTGGTTTTGATATTTATTTTTAGATACTAAACTGATATAAAATTTTGTATCTTTAATTTTATCAAACGATGCAAAATAGTAACCATATAATAATAAAATTTAAATTAATTAAAAGTTGGCAGAAGAAAAGAAAATATAATTGAACTTTATGTCAAATTATTATTGAATATGATATCATTTTTCATAAGTCATTTAGACATTTGAAATGATAATTTATGAAAAACAAAAATCAATTTCAATTAAATCAGGTCTCCCTAAAGTGGAGTTTCCTTCTCTCACTATGCGAGTTCTTTATTCAGTAAGTGAAGTTTCCTTCAGAGTAGTGGTTAAGTCTAAAAATCCTCTCCCTCTCACATGATTAGAGCCAATGGGGTAATAGTTAAAGTTTCTTCAGTTATTACATTATCAATCGTTCTGCAACCTGCATTTATTGCTTGTGAACTACTTGGTTATTACATTATTGGCAAATTCAAATTATAATCAAGATTTAGCTGTAAGGGAGTTAATAAGGCAAATGGAAATATTATAGTGTTCAAATCATATTCTATAGTTTGAGATCAAATCTTCTATGACAACTTTGCACGAGGAAAGAGTCCTTATGGGCAAACTAATCACTAACATGAATACTATTGTCAGTGGCAAACATACATTGGGGCTAATAGGGACCACTACCTCTCTTAACTGATGGAAATTTTTTTCATTAGCTCATTAAACCTCTTCTCTTAAGGCTTAAGATCCCACACCATAACCCCGCTTTAGATGGCCCAAGATCCCACACTATAGCTTAGAGAACAAAAATTTAACACATGAATTTTATGTCTTGGCCTAGTAGTCCTTTAGCTTTTTATTTTTCTTATTTGAGAAACTTTTAAATTCTTTAGGAAGTTATGATCCTTTATCTTTCACAAAAAAAAAAAAAAAAGTTATTTCTTATTTCAACAACAAAAGGTTTCTTCTACTGTCTACAAAAATTGAAACAGATCAAACTATCATTCTATGCTAAACTAATTAAAAAGAGAAGAAAGAAAGATCTTTGATAAAGCTTTGACAAGAAGAGAAAAAGGTACTCTATTATTTTTTTATTTTTTTTATTTTTAGTTCTTTTCTCAAATTATCGTTTTCTTAAATTTCAAATGTATACTTTCCATTAAAATTTCATCAACTCTAAGTATATTTAGTTTTAATACTTATGTATACTTTCCATTAAAATTTCATCAACTCTAAGTATATTTAGTTTTAATACTTAGAAAAGGATTAAACATTATTAATTTATTATATGAATATATGATTACAATTTTGTTTAGTCATTATACTGAAATTGTAATTAGTTTTGCCCCATAGTTGTTAGGTAGATAAGTTTTGTCCCATACTGGAATGATATTTTTTATATTTTTTTTCTAGAATTTTAAGCATGTGTCTAGTTTTCCCATAGGATTTTTCTTTTTTGTTTTTAATAAAATCCTATAGACATGCCTTTACTTTTTTTTTTCTTTTCTTTCTTTCATGTTAAAGGATAAGCTGCATTTTAATGATCCATGTATGAAATGTTAAGGGCTAGGAACGACAAGTAGAGAATAAATATTATTATAATTCTGTGAGCCTTGAAAACCTCCTTTAAAACAATAATTTATGTTGCTTATGCCATTATTGTTCATTATAAAGGAAAGCACTACTTGTTGCCAACTAATTACATTGGCTTTTTCACATTGTCAAAAGTTTAGTTTGAATTGATTCTTCGACAAGTTGCTTTTTAAAATAAATTTAATTGAATTATTATTATAACTTATTAAAGTATATCTTATTTCAATTTTATTTGTCATGTAGAACAAAAAAGAAATATTTGCTATAGAAATAAAAATTATAGAATGGTGCTACTATATATTAATTTTATTTGATATATGCAATGATTGCAAAATTTATAATGTAATTGATGTGCAATTTATTTTATTATATGAATATATGATTATATTTTTGTTCAAGTATTAAATTGAAATTGCAATTATTTTTTTATTCTATTATACTTTAAAGCTTGCCTAATTGAATTTGTAGTATAAATTATACATAATCTTGATTTTTATACTCTTTCTCTTTGTCTCTATGGTGAATTTTTAGGATTGGTTTAGATAGTAAGTATGAAGAACCAAACTGTTGATTTCTTTTTCAAGAAAAGGAATTCCCAAGTTACAACATCTACTTCTTTTCCTATAGTGGATGCAATTAAACCTTTTGCAATAACGAATGAAACTCTAGAGATTAATGATAGAACTCCAACCAAAGCCCTATGAATGGTAGATGAAATCAACATAAATTCTTTAGAATGTGATCGTGGAAAACAACCAGAAATATGGAGTTATCCTATTAATCAACAAGATGAAATTCAATGAGCTCATATTAGAGTTAGGCTTTATCAATATATGAAGTCAAACTATACCTTTGATGTCAAAACACATCGTTGTTTTCAATCTTCTTGGTTTAAATTATTCTCCGAATGGTTAGAATACTCTCCAAACAAAGATGCAGCTTTATGCCTTTCTTGTTATTCATTCAATAAACCATTAGGACATTTTGGAATAGGAGCATTTGCAATTGAAAGGTATGGGAAAAAGTTAATGATGGAGAAAATTATTTTTATCTCATGTTGGAAAAGATCCTAACTGTTTGCATAGAAGAGCAATAATTCAATCTCGGGATCTAATAAATCAAGTACAACATATTTCAAATATTATTGAGAAACAAACTTCCCAACAAATTGCCAATAATTGATTAATATTGAAGACCTCAATAGATGTTGTTAGATGGCTTACATTTTAAGCATATTGTAGCAAGGATTCAAAAAAGCCAAGTAACTTTCTTGAATTGGTAAAGTTGTTTGCATCTTATAATGAGCATGTGGCTTTACTTTTGTTAGATAATGCTCCTTAAAATGCATCTTACACATCACACGTGATTAAAAAACAACTATTACAAGTTCTTGCAAATAAGATAATAAGTTTTATTCGTGATGAGATTTATGAAACAAAATTTTGTATTATTATTGATGAGGCAAGAGATGAATCTAAAAAGAAACAAATAGTTATTATTTTGAGATTTATGGATAAATATGGATGTGTGAATGAGCACTTTTTTTATTTAGTTCATGTTTTTAATGCCACTTCATTAAATTTAAAGAAAGAAATATCTAGTGTTCTTTTCCAACATAATCTTAATGTGCGATATATTCAAGGCCAAGGATATGATGGGGCTAGTAATATATGTGGAGAATTGGCTGGTTTACAAGCTCTTATCTCTAACGAGTGTCTTTATACTTATTACATACATTGTTTTGCCCATTACCTTCAATTGGCTTTGATAGCAACTTCTAAAGAAGTTATTCCTATTCATCAAATTTTTTTAAAGTTAACTATAGTTGTTAATATTGTTGGTTCTTCTTGCAAGTGAATGATCAATTGCAAGCTAGCCAAAGCTGTCAAAATTGAAAGACTTTTTTTCATTAATTACTAGTAAAGGATTGAACCAAATAAACACCATAAAATGAGTTGGGGATACTAAATAAAGTTCTCATTTAAGCTTCATTTGAGGGTTGAAAATCTTATTTTAGGCTATATGTTAAGTTTTGAAGAATATAATTTTTTATGGAGCCACTTATGCTTCAAAGGGAGATGTAGATGTTACTTATGTTGAATCACATCATTTGAGCTTGTGTTTTCTTTACACCTTATAATTGATATCATAGAAATCACATATGATCTTTGTCAAGCTTTACAATGTAAGTTTTAAGATATCTTAAATGCAATGCATCTTGTTTCTATAACAAAAATATTGATCCAGAAATTAAGAGAAGAATGAAATGTTCTTTTTTTTAGTAAAGTCAAAGTCATTTTGTGAGAAATAGGGAATAGATATTCCTGATATGAGTGCTTTTATACTGCTAGTCAGGACTAATCTTCTCATTTAAAAGATCCAATTACAATGGAACAACACTTTAGAGTTGATGTATTTTTTGCAAAAATTGATTCTTAATTATAAGAGTTAAATGAAAGGTTTAAAAAGGATGTGGTGGAATTACTTATGCTTTGTTTTATTTTAGATCCTCGAGATGATTACAAATTATTTAACATTGATAACATTTACAAGCTTATAGAGAAATTTTATTCTGATTGCATTGAAGAATCTAATTAGAGCATTTTGACCTTGATATTCATCAACATAACACAATGCAAAATGTGGCAACAATATCTAAATTATGCTAGTAGTTGACGAAGACAAGAAAGTCAATAATTTATCCATTGATTGATATATTAATTCAACTTTTATTAACTCTTCTTATTTCAACGACTACTACTGAATGTGCATTTTTTGTTATGAAAATTATGAAAACAATACTTCAAAATAAAATGGAAGATGATTATTTAAGGAATTACATGATCACATACATAGAGAAAGAAATTACACAAATATTTGATACTAACTCAATCATTGATGATTTTTGTGATATGAAAGAAAGAAAGTTGCAATTTAAGTTGCCTAGATTATCAAAATAGGTGATTAATATTTTTTTCAATAATTATATCTATATTTGAAGTTTAGCTAAATATAAAATAGGATGCATTTTTTTAGTATTATTTTCCTCTCATGTAGATAGAAGATCATCACATCTGTCACCATTGGATGATGATTTTGGTAAGACATTCTTTCTCAAACTTGATGTTTTGGTTGTGGCGACTTTAATGTAACTCTCAAGATTAAATATTTTAAATTTTAATTTTACTTATATGTAGACATAAAATTACTTCGTAGATTTATTTTATAGTTTTATTATATAATATGGTTTTAAAATGAAAATATATAAGTTCATCTCCCCTTAAGTTGAACTCTTAGGTTCACCACTAATTGCTATTAAGGTATTGAAAACTATAGTTTAGCAAGCTTAGAAACTCAATCATGATGTCCAAGTTCAAAAGCACAAACAAGTGTTGGTTTTCACGTTTGAAACTAAAGAGGATAAACAGTTGGTCATTTAAGGTATGCCTTGGGTTATTTCTAACTCCTTTCTAATTCCTGTAGAATTGTCAGTAAACATTTAGCTACAACAATTGGATTTCTTAAGGGTTTGATTGTGGGTGGAAATTCACAACATTCCTTATGATCAAATCAATTACAAGAATGTTGTTCAAATTAGTATATTGTTTGATGGTTTTATTGCTATGAAGCAAGTTAAACCCATTATTGGATTATGTTTATCTATGAAAATTAAAGTTTGGGTTAATATCCATAACCCTTTACTAGTTGGCTTCTTTAATGATAAGTGAAATTTGGATAATAGCGTCAGTCATGGTTATATAACAAATGATTGGGTTTCTTTCCAGTATGAGAAATTGCATGAATTTTGTTTCCTTTATAGAAGGATAGGTCAAATTCTAAAATGGTGCCACATTAAGATGTACAAAGCATTAGGAGGGATTTTCTTATGGTAATATCAAATATAGAGCATGACTCAGAGCTCAATTAATACGGGGCCAATAAAGAAACCTGGATTAAGATTTCTTATTCATCACGATGATTATGTTGTAGAGGATCAAGAATAAGGTGCAACGATACATAGGTTTGGTGAAGGTAACTCGAGGCTTGTAAAAGTGTTAGGAAAGGAGAATTGGCGATGGATAATAATGGCTTTAAAATTAGCAAAAATTACATTACCACCTTCTATTTTAGTTGTAACTACGAACCAGGCCTATCTAGTTATTCTTTTGGGGTTGCCTTAGTTTTTTGGGCCACTACAGTTTAAGCATGGCCTATCCAATGGGCCTTCTAGGAAGCGAGATTCTTTAAAATTAGACAACCTAGTCAATAACCTATCCAACAATTTTGACTCGAATGTTGGGCCTATCAAGAAGTGTGAGAAACTCATTTAATGAGTTAGGCCTTAATGTTAGACAAACCTAGCTTTTTAAGAAGATTAAAAGGCATAGCCCACTAATGCAAGGTTTGGCGAGTTTACTAAAGTGGGCTATGGGAGAGAAAGTGCATATTGAAGAGTTGGAAAATTTGAAAACTAATACATCAAAGATGGAAAACAAGAGTGAAGAACTGGTTCAAGTGGGAGTTTTAAAAAATCATAGGCTTAAATAACTCGTTAGGGAGTCAAAGGTTCTCATAATTGAGGAGATAGTAGATGAGGAGAGTTTTAATGTGTTAGTGGAGAATACTTTCTAGATGGCACTAGTGGCTTGCCTAAAGCCACCTTAGAGCCATGACAACATTAAGTTGGAACTGGTAAGGTTTAGCGTGGAACTTGATAGTTTGTCATCTTAAAAGCTTGATACAAGTTTTTTGCTTAAGATGGTGTTTTAGCTAAAATAAAATAAAAAAAGGGGGGAGTATTTGGAGAAGCTGAGATTGAAGTTGAGTTTTGACAATATGTATGAAGATCCTATAGGCAACTTAGGGGGTTCACTTTATAGTGGGTGAGTGAGATTCAGTTGGAGTCTTTAGACTATTCTCATAATTAGATTCATGTCAAATATGGAGCAAGAGGGGTTTATTGTTGGTACACTATGTTTATTTATGGTGATCTTAAGAGGGAAGTGAAAGCATAAGTTTTCAAGAATGTCATATCACTAAAGCCTTTTGGGGAGACTCCCTAGTTAGTCCTAAGGCATTTTAATGTTATAGGTAAGGTAAAGGATAAATGGGGAGATTTTTATCCATCCCAATCTCAACTAGACTTAGTTAGAAACTGGGTTAGGGATTGTGAATTCCTAGAAGTTTAAAGCCATGGTCCTAGGTTTACGTGGACTGATAAGAGGAAAGGTGGCCAATGTGTTGTACAAAGGCTAGATAAGGGATATGCGAATATGCGGTGCCGACTTTTGTTTCCTTATGCTCATTTACTACATGGTCAATTTTTGGGGTTAGCCATAGGCCACTTATTTTGAAAGTCAATAATGGTGATTAGAAAAGAAATAGTAGATTCAAATTTGAAGTTAAATGGTTAGGAGAGGTGGCATGAAATCAAGTTATTAAGAAACCTTAAAGTAATAGGAATAGAGATTCAAAGCAATATATGCTTAAATAGAAGCTTAATGAAAGGTGCAAGGCATTAAGAGAGTGGCATAAATAAAAGTGGGAAATTCAAGATACATGATTAAAGCTCTGGTAGCTTAACCATTAATGAAGTCTATAAGAAAATTATTAGAGATAGATTGCAGATAAAATGGCTAAAAAAGGGGTACAAAAACATAAATTATTTTTATGTTGTACAGTGCATAAAAGAAGAAGGAATCAAATCCTTTCTTTTAGGTCACAAAGGGGAGTTCGGTTGTATGGGCAAAGGGAGATTGAAGAAAATGCTAGGAGTTACTTTATAAATGTGTTTAGCCATTAAGAGATAAGGAATCCTAATGAGATTTTATCGAGCATACCAATAAAAGTCACCTTAGAAATGAATGACTGCTTACTTAAAGAGGTGACTAAGGAAGAAATTAAAAAAGTTGTGTTTAGCTTGGGAAGCCTTAAAGCTCTAGGGCCTAATGGCTATTAAGCTATCTTCTACCAAAAGTTTTGGGAAGATATCAAACCTAATGTTTATGCAATTGTAAGATAGTTCTTTGCTTCTAAATTCCTGTTGAAGGTATTCAACTACACTTCCATCGCTTTAGTTCCTAAGGTATGCATACTTGAAACCTTTTAAACTAATCAACCTCTGTAAAGTGATTTATAAAATAATAGCCAAAATCATAGTGAATAAGCTTAAGCCATTATTAGGAACTCTCATTCATCCCTTACAGTCTACCTTTGTTCCTAGTAGAAATATCCAAGAAAACATCCTCATAGTGCATTAGTATTTACATTCCTTAACGAAACCCTTATCAATTAGAAATGGGAAGTTAGCTTTCAAACTATATATAACTAAGGCTTATATATGATCATGTTAGCTGGAGATTTTAAAGCTTATTATGAGGAGGATGAGATTTCTTGAAACCTTCATCCAAATGGTCATGCAATGCATCACCATAATATCCTTCTCAATTAATGTTAATGGATCATTCACTATGCCTTTTTTTCCTTACAAAGGGAGTACACATGGTGATACTTTATCCCCTTATTTATTCTTACCTATCACAAGTGCTTTTTCCTACTATTTATAATAAGAATTTCTTAGACTAAATAAATGTATGTGAAGTTAAAGTGCTTAAAGATTAGTAACATTTTTACCTTGTATGATATAAAGCTTGAAACTACTAAACATGTGCTATTGAGCTGCCCAATGGTTAGTATAGCTTAGTTTACTTCTTCGTTGTCCTATATTCCTAATTTGCATGACAATTTTGACTTTGCTAAATGGTGGAACAAGGTTATTAGGACCTGGAAAAGGAAAAAGAAGGGTGAGGGGGAACAAATGTTGATTAATATTTATTACATGTTTTGGATGATTTGAAGAGCTAGGAATGAGTTTGTTTCCTCTCACAAATGCTTTAATTTTGTTAAATACAACTCTCATAGTTGGTAAATTAGATAATGAAGTCACTTCATTGGCTCAGGACTCCTCTAGGTTAGAAGTACAACTTTTTAATTCTATAGTGGTTAAAATAACAATCCTAGAAAGTGCGTAGGTTAAATTTTATGTGTTGGCTTATGTTGATTTTGATAAGGAGAATGATAGGGCTGCTATTGCCATAATTATTATTAACAATCAAAAGAAGATCATTGATAGGCTTACATGTATAAAGGATTACTTCTCTAAAGACCATGCTGATGCAAAGGCTTTGTCTTTAGGATTGAAACTAGTTGTTAAGATTAAACTTTCTAACTTGTGCTTTTTTTTTTTTTGTTGTAATTTTTACTTAGCTAATATTTGTAATCAACCTACAAAATTTTATAAAATAGGAGTTTTGAGTCGGTTTTGTCAATCAAGGGAAAGACTCTTTCATTTGTCAATTGCCTTTGTGCGATTCTTTTTTAAGGCAAAATTAAAATCAATTTTGTTTTGCTTGTTGAAGGTCTAAAGAGAGAGAGAGTTTCTCCTTTGCTTGGGTTACCTTTCCCTATGGGGTTTCTAAATTCATTACACTCTTAGTCTCTTGAGTAATTCAATTTATCTTTGCTTAAAAAAAGAAAATCAATTTCAATATGTGTTGATGCAAAATAGTTATTTGATATGATGTATGATACACATATCGTGTATTATTTTTAAATTAGTGGCTTTATATTTACATTGTGTCATGTATATTCACCATATTTGTTTTCATGTTTTATATATGATAGTAAAAAAAAATTTAAGCAAATGATAATAGGATTATTTGGATTCTTAAGATATTATTATTATTTTAAGAGTCATCAAAATTTAATAGTTTTATTCGAAATTATTTTTTTGAAAAGGTAAATTTTTGGATAAGTAATTATAATGATATAAAACTATTGTGTTTAATTGGATATAAAATTTTTATTAGAAATATAGGATTATTCTATTTGCTTTGTACATAAAAAAGTTCAAAAAAATTAACTTAGATTAATATCATGCTCTTAATATAATTACATTTTTATTTAATTAATTTATACGATTGCATAATAAGTCTTTAAGGGTCTAATAAAATAAGAGCTATTTAAATTGCTTCTTTGTAAGTAATAGTAGTCGAGTTATAATTACATATTCATTGACCAATATTAAATAAAATATAATATAAAATATAAATTATTGATAAAAAATAACAACTATTGAAATTAAATAATATACACTAGTATAAATGTTCATATAAAACAAAATATCATGGACCTAATGATTCAAAAAATCTAAAAATATGCGTGTATTTGTAATTATAATATAAATTTATGAATTTTGCAATTGAGACCAATTTTTTAATTTTAGTAATAATTATAGCCAAATTATAAAATTAGAAGAAAATGAATGTACTTATTACTCATTTATTAATTAATTTTTATCAACTAAACATCAATTATAGCTTAATTACTATTTAATCAATTACTTATAACCTAATAAAGACACTTAAATTTGTAATTAGACTATAATTATTATTAAAATTTTAAAAATGGTTCTCAATTACAAAGTTTATAAGTTTTAACTACAATTCTAAATATGCATATACTTTTGGATTTTATGAATCATTAAACCAAATATTACATGGCTAAAAAACTTTTATAACATGAATTTTATTTTATTTTGTAACAGTTAATTGATTTTTTTTGAAATTTTGATTTATATTTTAATTAATTTTATTAAACAAAATATATAAATTTAATTTAATAAAAAAATATATAGAAGATTATATATATCCATATTTTTAAATAATTAAGATATATTTATCTGGCTTAATGACTCCAAAAATTCAAAACTTATTGTGTATTTGTAATTATAGCTCATAATTTTAACTTTATAATTGAGATATATTTTTTAAGTTAAGTATCAATTATAAAATTAAAAGAAAATAAGTGTGCTTATTATCCATTTAGTAATTAATTTTTATCAACTAAGTATTATTATAGTCTAATTATCTATTTAATCAATTAACTATCAATGAATTATAGCCTAATAAATATATTCTTTTTTTTAATTTTGTAATTAGACTATAATTGATATTTAAATTAAAAAATGAGTTTCAATCGTAAAATTTAAAAGTATGTATAATAATTGTAAATAAACAAATAGTTTTAGATTTTTGAAATAATTAAACCTATTTATATATATTTTATAAATTTTGATGGGCATAAAAATATGTGTTCTGCTGAGATGAGAAATTATGAAAAATAAAATTTAAAAATTTAATTTTTTAAAAATATAATATTTCTGAATAAATATAATATTGAAATTCAGTATCTCTGAATGGCTCTCCCCATCAAAATCTATCAGAAGTTTAAAAATTTCAATTGATATTACTGAATCCGGGCACTACTTTCTTAGCCAACCTAAACACCCCCTACCGTACGGTAAAACGCTATCGAACGGCATGAGAACTACCGGTGGGAGGCGGCGCCAAAAATTCCGATCAGATCTCAAATAATCAACCAGGGATCGGGAATCAAAGACGACAACACTAAAATTGTCGCTTCCTCTCCAAACAAACAAAACGGACAGAGACATGCAAAAAACGATGCAATCATGGTTCACTGGAGGCCCAAGCAATGATGAGCTGCTGCAACCGAAATCGTCCTCTTTACTTGCCGATTGGAACGATTACGCCGCTTCTCAGGACTCTGATTCTTCAGTCCTAGGGTTCGATCTCGAAGCCGCCGTTCGTACCACCAGTGACAAATTCACTGGCACTTTCAACGTGTAAGTTCTTCTTCAAATTCGCCTTCAGATGTGTTTATTATGTGTTCGATTTGGTTTCTTTAGTACTTATTATGCATGAATTGTTTCGGATTTTTAGGTAATTACTGGATTAGGTGGAGTAGTTAGTTGAGCATAATAGGGATGAGAGCGACTATTTACTAGCAGAAGTTTTAGGTTGCTTTCGTTTGTATGTTGTATTATATGGCATCCAATGAGCTTCAGTTTAGCGATACTCAAGTTATCTTCAGGAATTTGAAGTTCCAAGCTCGGACCTACTTGGAGCCAAATTAATGATTTTTTTTTTTTTATAATTAAATTTTAATGGGTGGTTGTTTTATGGTGAGATTTCCTGATTGTGACCTACACGCTATGGGTTCGAATAGTTGAAATCATTGTTTCTGGATGTTTTTGTGTGGCTGCTTCTTTCATCAGAGACCTTCTTTTAATAATTTGATAATTTAGGTATTTCTTCACTATAATAAGTTCCATTGCATTGGTAATTTTAGCTATCAAGCTATCTGTCCTTGTTTCCTCGTAATTACTGTGTAGTGTTAGAGCTAAGTTGTAAGGATATGGAGCTTGAAATAAATGATTTAACCTTTTCATGGAAGTTTTGTGCTTTTCTTTCTTTTTTTAACTTTCACACTAAATTTCTCATGTATATATTCTTTTTTTTTTTAATTTTTTTTTTTAAAAGAGGAAGAATCAATTTCTTGATGAATTTGGTGACATAGTCGATTGTTATATTACAAATGGAATTGCCTGTACATGGTCTGGTTGTTAGATTATGAATAGAATACCGATGTTTGGTTTCATATATCATTTTCCCAGAAGTTATGCTTAATTTCCATTGTAATAATGTCACTGTTTCATTTGATTTAACTTTGTTCAGGGTTTCCAAAGGAGTGAGGGAGTTGCCTGGAAACTTTCAATCTGCTACTAGCAATGTTCCTTCTGGAAAATCTCTCATGTACTTTGGCATGCTTCTTGCTGCTGGTGTGTTCTTTATATTTATTGCATTTACTGTGTTCCTTCCTGTCATGGTGTTGGCGCCTCAGAAATTTGCTATCAGCTTTACGATTGGCTGTGCCTTTATAATTGGTTCATTCTTTGCACTTAAAGGTCCAAAGAATCAGCTTAAACACATGTTTTCTAAAGAGGTCCGTCAGCTATTTTCTTTCACTAGTGCCTATGTTCATTAGTTTCCTCAAGAAACAACTAAGTCTGTGTTTGGGACCATTATTGTTTTCTGGTTATTTGTGTTTGGAAAACTAAAAACCAGTTTCTGTTTTCCATTGCCAGTTTTGTAGAAGTGTTTTTCTTTGGCAATTCAACGCACCTTCCATTGTGTTAAAAACAAAATAATAGGTTAAAGTAGTTTTTCTGATTCAACACTCTTAGCTCTTGAAAGCAATATAAAAGAAAATATTCTCTTATTAACGCGAGATGGAGGAGATCCAAATGGGAAATTTTGATGGTCGGTAAAGCAGTGTAGATTTAGTATTGATGAAGGAGAAGTAGTGACAAATTGGGATAGAGACAAACAAGAAAGGATAACAATGAGGAGAGTGACTGTCTTGACTTTATAATTGCAGAGAAATCTGCTTCATATTTTTATTATCAGATAACAGAGTACATGAAAATGGAAACACAATGAAACTAATGAATATGTTTTATGCTCTTTTTCTTAAAAATAAAAAGAAGGAAACAGCAACATTTCCGAACAGTGTCTAAGTTACCTTTGCTTGTGCTGGCATCAGATTATAGAAAGTTTCTTCTTAATAACACGTCTGTTTTTAACAGAGGCTCCCTTTTACATTGGGATTCATTGGTACCATGGTGGGAACTGTATATGTCTCTATGGTCCTTCATAGTTACATTCTTTCTGTGCTCTTCTCCATTTTACAGGTATTTATACCTTTCCTGGTTAATTAGAATTCTGTATTCTTGTGCTTTAAAGTATGTCATCCATGGTAGATGGGAAATTAAGATGAACTGCTTGCTTGGTACAGTGTCCTGATCTTGTAGCCTGAAGAATGAAGATGTTGTCATGGTTGATATGCTCCAACCACAATAAATCTTGTGTCTTGCACGCTATCTATTTCATCTTGCATAGCCTGCAATGTTTATTTAAATTGTTGGTTATTATTAGGTATTGCAAGTTCTTTGAATCCGCATGTTTCCCAAGTTCAGTGGGACTTTATGGTTTTAGGTCATCATCCACATTGTGATTGGTCCAAATGGGATTTATCAGAATGAGAAACCATAAATTTACTCTCCTGTTTATTTTCTTGATGCTGCTGTTTGAAGACAGTCATCTCATATTATTCACCAAATAAGGGACCATAAAAGTTAGTTATGATGATGGCATATGGTTTCGTCCAAATTTTCTTCTTTTATATCAGCATCTTTTTATTTTTTTTATTTTTTTTCAAACCTTATATCAGCATCTTAGATATAAGGAGAATGATGGGTTTTCAATCTTTACTAGGTCCTTGCTCTATCATACTATGTCATTTCATACTTCCCTGGAGGATCTACTGGGCTGAAATTTCTCTCCTCAACGTTTACCTCTTCGATAATGAAATGTTTTGGAAGGTGATGTCAATGTCTTTTTTTCCCTCAAATAGAATTTTGATTGTCCTTATTGTTCTTATTTTACTTTGTAAGATGCGAAATGTTCCTTGGAACACCACTTAATGATATTTTGAGATATAATATTTTTGTGGGATACAACTTGCTTCTTTTGATGTGCTCCTCGATATTCTGCCATGCAAAGTGATAATATTTAATTTTGGTTGGTGAGCATAAATGTTCATTTTTTTACTTTGGTTTACATAGAAGATGAGTATAACTTTTTAGTGCTCTTTTAATCCTTTCGTTGTGTTTCCAAATATTAATTTGTATTGATAAATACCAATCTGAGAATCAGGTGGATGGGCCATTCCATAATTTAAAAAACAAAATAAAATAGTTACATAAAAAACCGCAACCTATATCTCAACTTTGGAACTTAACTAAAAATGGTTAAATATCAGCCTCAACCTTATAAAATCTTTGTCATTGAAGGTTTTTTCTATTATTAAAGTGAAAATTAAAATATTATAAAGGTCATAAAAAATTAATAATTGTTTTAAAAATAAAATGCAAAAAATAAAAACCCTCTTTGCTTATCTGTCTCTGTTAAGGTCCCGCGAATACGATCTCCTCACAGGTCAGTTGATAGGGAAAACTTCTTGATGCCCCTTGTTCCTCCCTTTTCTCGAGGAATAGAACTTAATGGTGATTTGTTAAAGAGACCACCGACTCCCCTCTGCTGTTTCTTGACTGAAAATATCAATAATTTTATTGAATGTCATAAGCTCCTTTAAATAGAATTATTTTTTTTAGGGGGGGGTAAGGGGAAGAGTCCTTTAGGAAAACTTCCTAACAAACCATATAGGAAATAATAGTAGTCCTTTAGGAAAACTTCCTAACAAACAGAATAGGAAATACTAATGTTAGTGCTTGATTAATAGATAAATTATTTTAAATGGAAATCCTAAATTTTAGCTAGGAGATAAAGTAGACATACTGAATTTAACACCCATTACTGCTACTGTTTGTGGCACTTCTTTCCAATAAAAGCATCCACAACATTACTCCCCTCCTGGAGTAAGAGCTTGTCCTCAGGCTTGAATTCGGGATAGGTGTCTTGAAACAGAGTCAAAGGAATATAGGTAGAGCAAACAATACACTGAGGTTGGGGAATGATTCTGCCTTCCTTCAAAGGTGGTATGAAAGAAACACTGGTAGGGGGAACGCCTTTAAACTGCTTGAGCAAGGAACGTGGAAAACATCATGAATCCTACTGTGCTTTGGAAGTTCAGGCTTGTAAGCAACCTCACCAATTTGCTGCAAAACCTTGAAAGGCCCATAGAACTTAGGAGCTAATTTAGGAACAACCTTGTGACTCAAAGATCGCTGATGATAAGGCTGAAGTTTCAACAAACAAATTGCCCAGGTTCAAATGACAATTCCTGCTGATGTCGGTCATAGGCCTGCTTCATGCGAAGTTGTGCCTGTTGTAAACAAATAGAAATTTCAGCCAAAAGATCACCTCGCTCTTGTAAGGAACGATCAATCTCCTCTAAATGAGTAGAACCTGGTTCATAGGACAATAAATGCGGAGGTTCTGGCCATAGACAACTCAGAAGGGTGTCATTCCTAAAGAAGAATGATAGGCAGTGTTATAAAAATACTCAGCCCAAGGAAGCCAATCAACCTATTGTCATGGTTGATCCCCAACGAAGCAGCGAAGATACATCTCAATCGTTCAATTCGCCTCTTCAGTTTGACCATCCAATTGAGGATAATAAGCAGAAGAAAGGGCTAAGGTGGTACCGTTTAGCTGGAACAATTCCCTCCAAAAGGTACTAGGAAAGACTAGGTCCCTGTCACTGACAATAGATTCCAGTAATCCATGCAAACAAAAAATGTGAGTGAAAAAGACATGAGTGATAGAGGTAGCGCTGTACGGATGAGAAAGAGGGATGAAACGAGCGTACTTAGAGAAACAATCCACCACTACATACAGAACTGATTTTCCCTCAATCTTGGGCAGTCCCTTGATGAAATCCATGGAAATATCAACACGTATCTGTGTTGGGACTGAAAGGGGCTGAAGAAGACCAGCTGGATGCAGATTTTCCCATTTGTGTTGTTAACAAATAGAGCAGTTTAGTATAAAGTCTCAAATAGAGGCCTTCATACCTTGCCAATGGATATCAGCTTGGACGCTATGCAGGGTCTTCTGAATACCTTCATGTGTGGAGTTATGAATACTGGAGGTGGCCAAAGAGGAACCAATAGGGAGATATATCCGACCCTTGCACATCACAAACCCATCTATAAAAGCCCAATTGGAGTCTGCAGCTCCAGACTGAATTTTCTGAACTAGTGTCACCCACTCTGTTGATTGTGGCATCTCCTTCTTGGTGTCATCCAATATGGTGACTTGAGGACATGAAATTACGCAAAGGAGCATAGTGTCCTCTTCACACCTAGACAATGCATTTGTCGTGCGATTTAGAGATTCCGCCTTGTAGTCCACTCGAAAATCAAACCCAAGCAATTTGCTAATCCAGGGTTGTTGTGGAGAAGTAATAAGCCGCTGCTCCAACAAGTACTTGAGGCTATAATGATCAGTTTTGACAACAAATGATCTTCCCCACAAGTAAGGTCGCCAGTGTTGGACTGCTCTAGCCAACCCAATCAATTCACGTTCGTAGGTTGGCAATTTCAAATGGTGATAAGCTGGTTTACGACTGAAGAAAGCAATCGGGTGCCTTTGTTGTTGTAAAACAACACCAATCCCCAGTCCGGATGCATCACATTCAACTGTAAACTCAAGATCAGAGTTTGGTAGTTGCAAAACTGGAGTGGTGGAGAGGACATTCTTTAAATTTGCAAAAGCTGTGTCAGCTGCATTGTCCCAATGAAAGGCATTCATTCTCAGCAAGTTGGTCAATGGGGCAGCCTACGCGCTGTAATTTTGTACAAATTTTGTGGTAGTATCCTGTGAAGCCAAGGAACCCACGTAGAGCCTTGGCAGATTTGGGTGCGGGCCATTCCTTGATTGCTTGAACTTTAGAATTGTCCATTGTTACTGCTTTGCCATTAATGACGTGTCCCAAATAAAGGACTGGGTGCTCTCCAAAGGAGCACTTTGATCATTTAAGGAAGAGCTCGTGTCTTTGCAGCACCTCAAAAACAATCCTCAGATGATGCATGTGTTCTATCCATGTTTTACTGTAAACTAGAATGTCATCAAAGAATACTAAAACAAATTTGCGAAGGTGAGACTAAAATACCTCATTCATTAAGGACTGAAATGTGGATGGGGCGTTTGTGAGACCGAATCAATTCCCCACAGGTAAGGTCGCCAGTGTTGGACTGCTCTAGCTAACCCAATTAATTCGCGTTCATAGGTTGGCAATTTCAAATGGTGATAAGCTGGTTTATGACTGAAGAAAGCAATCGGGTGCCCTTGTTGTAAAACAGTGCCAATTCCCATTTCGAATACATCACATTCAACTGTAAACTCAAGATAAAAGTTTGGTAGTTGCAAAACAAGTGGTGGAGAGGGCATTTCTTTAAATTTGCAAAAGCAGTGTCAGCTGCATTGTCCCAGTGAAAGGCATTCTTCCTCAGCAAGTTGGCTAATGGGCCAGCCGACACGCTGTGCAAATTTGCAGTAGTATCCTGTCAAGCCAAGGAACCCACGTAGAGCCTTGGCAGATTTGGGTGTGGGCCATTCCTTGATTGCTTGAACTTTAGAATTGTCCATTGTTACCCCTTTGCTATTAATGACATGTCCTAAATAAAGGACTTGGTACTCTCCAAAGGAGCACTTTGATCGTTTAAGGAAGAGCTTGTGTCTTTGCAGCACCTCAAAGACAATCCTCAGGTGATGCATGTGTTCTATCCATGTTTTACTGTAAACCAGAATGTCGTCAAAGAATGCTAAAACAAATTTGCGAAGGTGAGACTGAAATACCTCATTCATTAAGGACTGAAATGTGGATGGGGTGTTTGTGAGACCGAATGGCATAATTAAAAACTCAAAATGGCCATGATGAGTTCGGAAGGCGGTCTTCTCAACATCGTCGGAAGCCATTCGAACCTGAAAGTAACCCGATCTTAGATCTAATTTTGTGAAATACTGGGCACCATGAAGCTCATCCAATAACTCATCCACAATGGGAATGGGAAATTTATCCTTTGACAGTTCGGTTGTTAAGTTCCCTGTAGTCAACACAAAACCTCCAAGTACCATCATGCTTTGCTACCAACGAAACTTGGGAAAAAAAGGGGAATGGCTAAGGGGGAAGATCCCTTGCTCCAGCATTTCAGCACATTGCCTTTCTATCTCATCTTTTTGCAGGTGTGGGTAGCGATATGGCCTTACTACTACTGGTTCTGAACCCATTGTCAAAGTGATTTGGTGATTGCAAGTTTGGGAAGGGGGAAGTCCCTTGGGTTCTTGGAATACATTTGAAAAATCAGCGAGGAGCCCTTCCATGGTTGCTGTGTGTGTCATTTCATCTTGGAGCACATGCACCTGTGGGTATCTTGTCTCCTCCACTATACCCTGCCAAGTGACTTGCTTTCCGTTCAAGTGGAAGGTCATCAATAGGGTGCTGAAATCCCATGGGATTGGGCCTAGAGTGCTCAGCCATATTACCACAAGAACTACATCAAATCCCTCCAAGGATAGCACAAACAAATCAGCAAAGAAGAATTCAGAATTGACCTGTATTTGGACTCCTTTACAGATGCCTAGCCTGTGTACTTTCTCACAATTTGCTACGGATACTTGCAGTCTCAGTTTGATCTCTATTGGTAGTTCCAATTGGGAGGAAGCTTGTTTTCATACAAAATTGCCTGTGCTTCTTGAATCAACGAGGATCAGTATTGGTTTTCCTGCTACCTGCGCTTGCAACTGCATAGTTTGAGAGGTTTTTATTCCAATAATTGCATGGAGTGAAATCTTGGGTTCCATTGAAGAGGGTTCATCCTCATGTTCCTCTTGTTCTTCCACCAATAGGCAAAAAAGTCTCTTACACTTATGCTCTGCTGCCCTTTGCCCTGCGTTCCGCCATTTCAGCCCTGTTCAAGCGCTTAATAGGGGGAGCAACAATGTTGCTTCCCACATTGGATGTCGATCTGGAATTGCTGCTTGTCTGTGGTTTTTGTTCTCGGCTGGTGGCTGAAGATGGAGCCATACTTAATGATTTTGGGGCTGCCCATGTTGTTTGAGGCTGCCCTATATTGATACTTCTGTGGTTGAATTGCAATTTTCGCTCAAAAGCTCGAGCCAAATTCATAGCAAAATCCAGATTGGGGGGATTTTGCATCTGCACATCCACCCTTAAAGTTTCGATTAATCCCACAATGAACATGTCCACCTGTTGGTCTGGTCGTATCGAAGTTGCTCTGGCAAGGAGGGTCTGAAATTGACGTTGATACTCATCCACAGTTCCAGTTTGTTTGAGGTTAATTAGTTCGCCTAATGGATTGCTTGTTACTAGGGGTCCAAACCTAAGAAGGCATTAGTGTTTGAATTGGGCCCAACTGAGTCCAGGTTCCTCTTGCTCTAATTTATAAAACCAAATATGCACCTCCACTGTCATGTGGAATGCAGCTGATCCTACCTTGTCCTTGTCTCAGTCCGTCGGTTGCTGAAAAATTGTTCACATCTATACAACCATCCCAAAGGATCTCTAACACCATTGTAGGAAGGAAATTCCAGCCTGCTATATTTGGGAACAACTGCAGCTCCTTGGGCAACAACCTGTTGCTCGCCAGACGATTCTGCCAGATCTGGTTAATGGCTGTCTATGGTTGCAGGCCCTTCTGATCTCTTTTCCTTGCTGGAAAAATATAACTCCATCAAGCGCCTCAGTTCTCAGATGTCGTCCTTGATCTCATGTGCCTCCTTGCTGTTTTCCACGAGTTTGTGCACCAGATCATGAACCCTAGTCTTCAATTGCTCAAAGTCACCCATGACGCCTTGCTCTGATACCAAATTGTTAAGGTCCCGCAAATAGGATCTTGTGACAGGTCGGTTGACGGGGAAAACTTCTTGATTCCCCTTGTTCCTCCCTTTTCTCGAGGAACCTGTCTTTTAGAACTTAATGGTGATTTGTTAAAGAGACCACCAACTCTCCTCTGCTCTTTCTTGACTGAAAATATCGATAATTTTATTGGAATGTCATAAGCTTCTTTAAATAGAATTATAGAGGGAAGAGTCCTTCTGTAGGAAAACTTCCTAATAAACAAAATAGGAAATGATAAGAGTCCTTTAGGAAAACTTCCTAACAAACAGGAAAGGAAATAATAATGCTACTGCCTGATTAATGGGTAAATTATTTTAAATGGAAATCCTAAATTATAGCAGGAGATGAAATAGGAATACTGAATTTATCGCCCATTACTGCTGCTGTTTGCAGCGGTACTTCTTTCCAATAAAAGCGTCCACAACAGTCTCTCTCTCTCTCTCTCTCTCTCACTCACTGCAACCCCTTCCAAGAACCAAATCTGATCCCTGCCACTACTTTGATCATCCAACCCAGCCATCAATTATGACCACCACCGTCACCAAGGTAAGTGTACCTCACAAAGTCATTGAAGGCCTATTTGGTTTGGCCATTGGTGACAACTAATGCTAGTGCTGGTTGGTATTAGCTGATAGATGCAAGTTTAGTAAACTTTACTGGTTCTTATGTTTACATGTCTGATAACCGTTAGGTAATATTATTTTTTAATTTATTTCGTTATACCATTCAAGTAAGAATTAAAAACACAATTGTACAAAAACTGTAATTAACTTTGTATTTGTAATGTTTCCTTATTCATTAATATAAATATTACAGTTACTCCAAAAATTACTTGAAATATTTTAATGATAATTTGTCATTTTTATGAATTATAAATAGCGTGATTGCATAAGAAAGTAATATTGAAAATGGTTAATGAGTTCAATGTAAAAATAAAAAAATAAAAAGGGCGGGGGGTGGTTGTTGCTGATATTTTTGTTTTTATCAAACACTTTAATTTACCTGTTGAGAATTAAAAAGAACCATCTTTCCAATGGCTGAACCAAACACCAATTTAATCAATAAAGAAAGTAGAAAGTATGGGTGAGCAAAAACCTGACCGAACCGAAAAATCGACCAAACCTAATTGGTTCGGCTTGATTATAATTTTTTAAAAAATTCGGTTTTCATTTGGTTTTTTAAATAAAAACCGAAGTAATTAATAAATCAAATCAATTTAAATTGAACCAGATTTGAAATACATATAATTTAATTGAAACAAACCGAACTGAATTAACCGAACTGACCATTTGCTCACACCTAAATGGAACAATCATAAAATGATACAAGGAAAAAGAAAGATTGGGAGATAAAAAGAAAGAGGAAAGCTCATTGCCGAAATCTGGAAACTTTATGCAACGATAAGACGAAGCTTCCATCCTCAGCCATGTCTTTGATTTCATTAACAGAACATTTGAGTTTTGGACAATTATTTGAGTTTTAGGCGGATGACAAAGGCATTAGGATTTTTGTGGAGGGGAGCAATGACAGTGAAAATATGTAGTTTTTGGGAATGAACAATGAATGAGAGAGGGTGAGAAAGAGAGCAATTTACATATTGGCTGTGGGGAGGGGGAGGGTGGGGTGCCTGACGAATTGGGGAGGTGTTAGGTTCAGGATTTTTTTAGTTTTGTTCTTAAAAATAAATTTATTATTTTCTTTTTAATATTAGTTTTAAATTTATTTCATTTTTCATATGAATTAAATTGTCAAAGTTCTTGATTTATAAAAGTTTGAGGTTGTGGTTGGCATTTTAATAATTTTAACTGAGGGTTAATTTTGGAAGTTAAGGTATATATGTTGGGGGCTTTTTCCATAATTAACCCATTAAAAAAAATAAACAATGCTAATGATGTGAGAAATACAGTGCATTAAGGTAGATCTTTCCCAATTTCTTTGGTTGGAATTATTTTTTGGTGCTCTTATGATCATTATAGCTGAGCTTGATGCTGTTTTGGGCATATTTGGGCACTCAGCACATAAAAGTGCAAGATGTCCTCAAACAGTTCTTGACCCAAAATTATTCACATGGATGCTTATGGTTACTCTTGCACACGATTAGTAAAGATTGTATGAGGTAGTAATTGTTCTGTTTGCTCGCTTAAAGATTAAAAATACTGTTAATAGATGTTGCTTTTATCATGCCAGGTAAGCCCAGGGTGGACTGAGTCTCTCCCTGATTTATGACGCAATTTTTGTGTGAGAAACCTGGCAGATGTACTGGAGTTGCGTGACCTGTGATGTATGAGCCTGTTTGAGCTGAACCAGGTAGGAGATTGACATGGAATGATGTAATAACTTGCTTGAGATTGCTGTTTGAGGATGCAGATTTCTTGAAAACTGCATTCATGCTGGATTCCAAGGAAGTGGCTTTTCCTACATGGGATGTATCAGATATGGGCAAACAAAAAGCAGAAAGGGGTTTAGCTTTTTAGGGAGTTTCATTTGGAGCAAATGTTACAAATGTGGTTTCTGAGACTCGTGTATGTAGTATTTCTGAAAAATGTATTTGATTAAATGAGCAAATGTAAATGATGTCAAGGTCTATATAACAACTGCACAATTTAGATGTTCAAAGAAAAAAGATAAAAGAAAAAAAAAAACTGCACAATTTACAACTACAGTGTGAGCTTCACAATGGGATGTCAAGGCCTACCATGCTTCTCATTGTATCTTGCTAATATTATGAATGTAATATAGACCAACAGCAAGTTCAGACCTATGGATGCAGCTCTGCTGCATGAAGAAATTCCAGGCAATGATAATAGCCTTGTGCAAATTCATTCTAGATTAGCAATTGCCAAATAATAGAAGAAGCTTTACTCCATCTTCCATGCATAAAGAAAAAGGCAGAATTCAGGTGCCGCTGTGTTACTTCTGGTCGAAAAATACTTGCTACCATCGCTGGTATCACTATTGTTGCCATGGGGGCTGTCATCTTTGTCATCCTCGGCATCTGGTGCCCCTGGTTTAAATATGAATAAGCCATGACCTGTTCCTGCACTACTAAACAACCAATCATGAACGTCCCAGAAAACTTGCACCGGTTGCTTGTTCACCATCACAGATTGATTTCCTCTGAATTTCCACTGCAAGTTTTTAACATGAATCACCACAATTCCATCTATGCTAATCCACATCTCGGGGTCTTTAGGGCCCGTCGTAGAACTCTCTACGACAATGTCGTGCTCTTGCTTCTTTTCATTGAATTTAGCTCTGGTAGCGAAGGATTTCTTGGCAAAAACATTTTCTTTCTTGTGAAATAGAACAGGATCCACAAGAGTTGGTCTTGCTTTTGTTCTCTTGTAAGCCTTCTTCTTGTGATCTCCCAACAATAATACAACCTCTCCCTCTGACACTAAAGCAACATAATAATCACTGCAGGGCTCGGGGCTACCAGAAAATCTAGCAGACCGAAGATCCCATTGGATATCTACCTGACATCCTTCAAGCTCGAACGACTTGCTCCCTTTCTTGCTCCAGAAAAGCCATGGTTTAAGGTCAATCTTGCAACTGTAATAGATGCTGCCGCCTTCAGGATTACTGAAGATAAGATTGAGAGAATGGTTCATAAGATTCTTGCACCATAGAACTGTGACATTACACCAATATCCTGATATATGTGCCTGGTAAACGCAGGTTACCGTGCTCTGAGGCGTTTTATCATCTGTAATTTTCTCTGCTAAATGTGACGATGATTGAGCTCCCACTGAGAAGGCTCTCAATGGATGTGGGAAAGACATTGACATTAGAAGTTATCTTCAAATCAAAATGGCGTAAAACTATGTTTTTATAGGTGTCAAAAGCAACATCCAATGTGAGTTATTCAATCATGACAAGTTCAATGTTGCTGCAGTCTTAATTCTTGACTATTCTCTAACATGTCTAGAGAGGATAAGACTCTAAACTTAATGTTGCATTGACAGGGACGTGAACTCCTGTGAGAATCAAACCACACCAACTTGAAAAAGTTGTTCCTGTGAAAAATTGATAGCAACAGAAAGATGAGAATTGCAGGAAAATGGTTTTGTTTGTTTGAAGAAATGAGGAGAGAAATGGGACATGAAAAAGTTAGTTGGTGAAAGGAGAAAAAGTCTCCAGCTAGAGGCTGCAATAAGAAGGATGATACGAAACACAAGGGGGTCAAGAAACTGTCTTGGCTGCCGTTTTACTATCTATGCAAAGCCCTTCTTAACAGCAAACTCAGCAGCAACAGAAAATATCTTAACCGTCCAAGTTAAGTTGGTTGAAATTATGTGCCATCTTCTAAATGATCAATTTGGGTAATCAAGTAAAGAGAATTCTTTTCAAGTTCAACATTAGTAAAGGCCTAAAGGGTTAATTTTCTTTTAACTAGCACCCACTATTATATTGGATATTCTTGGATATTCTATGGGATCAATCCCTTGAGAAAAATGAACCCAACCCAAAACTAGAACATTAAATATTTAATTACGTGTTATGGATTGGAATTTTCTATTGTAAGCTGGAAAATTTCCTATTTTATGGACTTTTTTTTTTTCTTTGGTAAAAATGATGGATTTTTTCCTCATATTTATATGAAATAATTGGGGCTCAATGCCTGGCTCTAGATCAAAATCCTTCATATCTGGCACCTCTAGAACAGAATTCTTTTTCACAAAATCAAAATAATTAGTTTCACTTTAATATTTCAAAGTTTTAAATTTATTAATAATCATATATACATATACGTAAGGATATTGTGGGTCAAGACATCAAAGTTATAAATTAGTAAGTTATTCTAAATATATAAAATCAAATTGAATGTCTCATAAGTGTGTAATAAATTATTTACGTTATGAAATTGACAAACGCCATCATTATGAGGTAGGTTCGGAAGTCTACAACTCATGTAATATCGTATAGTAAGCAAGAAAAAAAAAGAGCGAGAATTAATTCATTTTGAACATAACAATCTAGAAAGAAAATTAAGCTTAGATCATTAAAAAAATTAATTAAGATTATTAAACTTAAATTACAAGGTTAATTGCTAAAATCTAAATATTGATCTAATTTACATTTTACAACCAATCATGTCAAATTTATTATTGCATAAAATGGTAATTTGCAGTGGGTCAACCTTAGAATAACTTTCAACTCAACGTGGATCCAGCGTAAAAGAAAAAATTGGGTCTGACTTACGAGTGGCGGTGATACGGGCCTTAAGGGGAGAAGTTGTTGGCTCAACAAATAAGTTGATCTCGCTTCTTGACGAACTTGAGAAGCGGAGATCGAAACTTTACTTTTTGGGCTCTGTTTTGCTCTTGACTTAGGTATATCCAAACTAGAAGGGGAAACATATTGGTTAGAAGTGTCCAAAATGGCCACTTTTGGGAGAGAGCCAAGGAACTATTCTAGTCTTTTGATTACGGATGTGAAAAGTCTCTTTGTTCGTTTTATTTTTGGCTTCGTAATTTAGATCCCTAGGAACACAAAAATAAGGTGGCACATGTTTTAGCTTTTGTCAATGGATTTTGTAGGTGGAGAAGATCAATGCCATTATCTATGCCTAAAGAGAGGGGATCCCTAGCGAGTGAGGTTTAGTGCTTATGTGCATCTAGATAAGCTCATTCAAAGATACAGTTCAGGAGGTGAATAGTTGAGTTAGATGGAAGGATGTTCTATGTTCCCGTCTTGAATTTGTCTCCCAATATCTCTTAACTTCTTCTTGGATTAATGTCAGTATTTAAAGCAGTGAAAGGGCATGATAACTGATATACCTACATGCATATGGGTTGGGCTTAACTATGTGATTGACCCAGTCTAATGAAACTAACTGCAAGACTAGCTTGTCCATCATGGGCTCAGCCCAAAATGAGCTCGCAGCACCCAAATTGGCACCGACTCAGCCCTTATACTAATCAGCCTACAGTCCAATCCTAATCCCAAAATGAGTCAGAATCCTACTCCAACACAGATGCAGACTATTGTAAACTCTACGTATAAGATCACTATTAGGTACTATCATCATTTAACCCTTCACTTACTTTACTTCCTCAAACAAACTTATTGTGGCATCAAAATGGATTTTCGATAAAAAGGTTGGACTCCTCTCTCACTATTTCATGTCTTGTAGGAGCCAAACAACTGGATACTAACTCTAATACCTAAGTCAGTGAGTTTGACTGAGAGAATAAAGTAAGTGAAGGGTCAGATAACAATAGTACCTGATAGTGATCCCTATATATAGGGTTTAGAGTAGTCTGCATTGTGTTGGGGTAGGATTCGACTCCCTTTTACATTAGGATTGGGCCATAAATTGAGGTGTGGTATAAGGGTCGAGCTAGTGCCAGTTTATAAGCTGCAAACTCATTTTGAGCTGAACCCTAATGAGTCAAGCGGGTCTTGAGGTTGATTTCACCAAACTCCAATCATGTAATTGAGCTAGCCCATATTCATGTGGGTATATCAATAACCTTGATGGTGTGACGCATCAAGGGATACAATTTTTAGAGCTTTTATACTCTGTGAGTTTTAGGTATGGATCATTCTAGGGTGTCATTATGATACTCTACCACTTTTTAACTGTAACCTTTAAATTATTATTCTTATGATCTTGATCACTAAATTTTTACCTAGGCGATTGAGGGTAGTTTAGGTATTTTTATATTTATCCTAGTTTTTCTGTCATTTGAAATTTTGATAATGCGAGAGCTAAGTTTATGGAGGCTAACTATTGATGGTTATCAACAATTTAGCTATTACTATCAGTAAAGGTGGTAATAAGGAAGCAATTGGGAATGAAAGGATGGATGTTGTAACTGAGGCGAAAAAGCCAAAGAAAGCGGATGCTAGCAATAAGGATGTAGACATTGGTGATGAGATGCCTATGAGTAGTTTCCCACCTGTAGAGATTAACAAAGACAATGGTCATATGCCAATAGTAGTTCTAGTGGTTCCAATCGGTCGAGTTGTGACTATTCCTCATCAAGTGATTCTAATTTAGGAAGCTCATCAGAAAGTAATTATGAAGACGCATATTCATAGGACTTTGGAAGAGAAGAAATTGAAATTACTTTGAAGCATTGCAGAATAGGGTCTTGAGGTTTCATTAACATGAAAATTGAAGAGTTACTACATTTTGTTGTTTATTTGGGAAAAAATGAAAATACCTAAACGCTTCATTGCCTAGGTAGGTAAAAAAAAATTATTGATCAAGATTAAAAGATAATAATCTAAAGGCCATAATTAAAAAATGGTAGGGTACTATAATGACACCCTAAAATAATCCTTTTTGTATATATGATATAACTCTAACGATTATGGCAAATCTTATCTTAAACCCATCAAATCACATTCTTAAAATTATTTCATCAATTTAGGACACTTTGAGCCCTTAGTAAAATATCTAAAATATTTCACCAGTTTAGTTTTTATTAATCAATTAAATAATTAAATCATCTATAACTTTTTTAGCTTTTAGTGTTAGCTTTTTTAGAACAGTTTTTTTTTTTTATGAAGTTCTTCTCCTATTGTTTCCTTGAATAATTTTGGCCTCCATTTACTTCTTCTTTAATGAAAATTTTATTAGAATGTAAACAACAAATGAAAGTGAAAAATGAAATAATTTTTATTCAATCTAATCGTTAATTAGTAAAAGAAAGTTTATGTAAAAAAATGAGCTTAGTAACTAATTACTCCAACTCAACAAAACTAATAAACTAATTGTCATCATAAATAACTAAATCTCCTACTAATTAGCTAAACATTCTACTCCACTTCTCAGTGTACTTCTTTCAATATATATATATATATATATATATGTAGAATTAAACATTATCCTATTAAAAATCATAATATGTGATGGCATACGCATTGCCAAGTACCCTATAAAAACGTTGTAGGACGTTTGCCCTTCATAAAATTGCTATATGTTTCTTAGAATGAAGAATCAAATGAGTAAAAAGTTGAACGAATGAAGGACCAAACAAGTAAAAGGTCGAACAAAAATAAAATGGACTCATACCTGAACCTCAAATAACTGAACAAATGCACCATTTATAATCTCACAAAAAAATAAAAGTTAATATTAAAATAAGGTGGTTACACAGTACGTTTCCGTCCAAGTTTCGCAGGCAAATAAGGACGAAATAAACGAATACAATTTTTGGAGATGGCTAAGAAAGATCTAGAAAAAAATCGAGGTATAAATATATCTATCATCTTCACAAAAAGGTACATTACATTCTAGGGTTTATTCACTACTTAATCACATTCTCAAGCTTTCATATTTCATCATCTTAACAACCCTAAGAAAAATCTCTAATTTAAGCATAAAAGTGACTGTGGAAAACACAATCCCTTTTAGCTTACGTTTGTCCAATCTTAGTAGGCCAATTGCCTTTAACAAATTAAGAAAGTTCTCACCTTTATTGTTTAAAATGCTTTGTCACAACCTCATTTAGACTATGATTAGCGCTAGGAAATGGGTAGGTTAAAACCACTGAAACCTGTAGCAAGCCTATTCCATTACAATCTCAGCTAATCTTTAATTAATGATTATTGATTTTTTGCAATGATAATAAATAATATTCAACATAATTTATATAACAAAATTCAAAATATCTATCAATATACAAGTTTTATTACTCTAAACTGTGGAGTTCTAAAATTTAAATAAATTAGGAATGAATATTACATAATATGCCTATGTGGATGAAGAACTGCGAGGTTGACAAAAATAATCTATCAAACCAACTACTATTTAAAAAATTAATTAAGACTATCAGTCTTGAGAATGAAGTAATATTATTCTTTTATAATATACTAGATGAGCATGCATTAAACATCAAAGCTCGACCAGGGTCACTAACCAGTTCAGTTATTCCAATGTACCATACCCAGAGAGCAACTTCGACCATGGTGCTCATAATCATATCATATCATAATATTTTAATATCATAAACTTAGAGAGTAATCTCAACCAAGACACTATCATATCGTAATATTTTAATACTCTAAGCTCAAAGAGCAAGCTCAATCAGGGCACTATCATATCATAATGGTTTAATACACTAAGCCCAGAGAGCAAGCTCAACTAGGGCACTATCATAGCATAATATTTTTAATATCCTAAGTTCATAGAGCAAGTTCAACCAGGGCACTATCACTTCAATCACAATCATTTATAGCTGATCAAATCGATGCATACTCGGTCTTGATGTAACCCATCAAGTGGTGTTTTGTTAATGCTCTCAATCCTCAATCTACAATCACATCAATACTCCAATTATTAACATCAATATCACAGTAATATCACAGGTTATTATACACACATATAAACATACAATGCAACATTAATAATAATAATAATAATAATAATAATAATAATAATAATAATAATAATAATAATAATAATAATAATATACTAGAAAAGTCATGCCATATATGAAAGGTTGAAATTATAAACTAGCTAGTATATCATAAAAATATATAATAGTAACTCACAAAAAGGTTAAAGATTATAAAATACTCCTACGCTTTTTGGTGGTGCAAAATGAGTGGTAGGAGAATCTAAATAAAGAAATAATTTATTAGAACCAATATGAAATATGATCCTTAGCCTAATTTCTAAAATTATCATTTTTTCTAAATCCTCATTTTAATTTCTACTGAAATTTCTAACAAAATTTCTGCAATATCTCCCCTAAAAATAGGACATGACCACCTCCCTATAAAACAGGTCAATTTCCTATAAAAATACTTATATAATATATTTCAACATCATTCAATTCGAGTATTCAAACTTCTCATATACTTGATTAAACACGTACATAATCTAATAATTAAAATTCTCAATTTATCAGTACAATTCTACATATAATTTCCAACAATTATAGATACTCATACAATAATAATAAACTTAAATAATAATTATATTAACACATTAATTTATTTTTCAATTAACCACCAATAATATTCAATAATCATATAATTAATAATATATTTTCATTAAACTAATTAATTACATTAATTGAATAATCATAATTAATATATCCAAATTCCCAATAATAAATTAAATATATACAAATTATATTGCTTAATGCTAATTACTCAAAATTTTATCAAATCTTCATTTAATCACAAGTAAGTCTCTAAGATTTATCATTTAACACTAAAATTCTATTTTAATTATAATATCCTTAAATAACACTCAATAATCATCATTAATTATTATTAATCTCTTTTTTAGAATAATTATCAATCTCTTTAAACCTAATTAAATTCTCCGATTCAATAAATTTCTCAAATCATGTTTAAATCTTAAACTAACTTAATTACCTTCATAATTACTCTATTAACTCCATAAAATACCATTAAAAATTTCGTAATTCTTAATAATATCATTAGTTATAATTAATTTCACTAATTAAAATAAACTCTATTAATTCCTATAATTTAATCTAAATCATCATTAAACTTCAATTTTTTCCATCCATTAATTAATTAACATCATCATATAGTGATCAAACTCATTTCCATGACATCAAATGTTTGATAAACATTAATTTCATAATTTTGGACTCAAATCACATTTATTGAAAAATCAATAAAAATTTATGAAATCTCATTGGAGCATCTATAATTTGCTAGAATTGCACCATTGTGTTCAGGATGATAAGCAGAGCATTTTGTCCCAATTTGCCTATTAGGTCTCGCCAGAGCTGTCCTCGGAACCACCACGAATGGTGGCTAGAGTTTGCCATTGGTAATCGGTGATGACACCACCAATACCAAAATGTAGATCATCCTTCCAAGAGTCCTTAGGAGGTAACGATGTAGTCAAACTCTTCTCCATTTGGCCGAAATCAATCAAAAACCATGAAAAAGTTGAAACTTTGACTAGCCATTGCTGCCAATTGTATAAGCGATTTTCGGTGACGATCACATACCAAATCGAAGTTAGGCTCACAAGTTTTACAACGCCACTAACCATGCTTGATTTGGAAGTCGGAATCAAAAGACATGATGATTTAAATTTGATGACTGATAAATCGCATTTTCAACTCCATCGGCATCCACGCGCTGCCACCAACGCTTTTGCCATAACCAACCATCTCCTGAAGGTGAGGGAGAGTTGTTGGTGCTAGAGGTGTCAGTCGATGGTGTCTAGAGGTAGACCCTCCTCCTCTTCTCTCTCTCTCTTTCTCTCTCTCTCTCTCTACCCTTTTTCCCTTCTTTTCCCATTTTTTATTTCTTCTTCTCTCTTTTTTTTTTGTTTGGTTGCATGACTATTGGAGAATGTGGGTGTGATTGGTCCATGTGGACAATGGAACAATCACAACCACTTAAACCTTTCTTTTCTTTTTTTTATATAATATTTAATATATATATAATTAAAAATCCAAAAAATAATTCAAACTGTATTTATACATGAACTAATATAATTTGTTTCACGAAATACTATTTTTAATAATAGAGTTCTAATTTAAATACTTTATTATTATTAGCTCTACTTAAATAAAATTTCACTAAAAATAAATCATACCAAATTTAGTATTGAAACTCACTAAAAATATTTATAATAATAATTACCATTATTATTGCCACTATAAAATTTTCATATACACAATATTATTAAATTTCAAACTTATAAATAAAATATAATATTGCGATATATTTAAAATAAATTTAAAATCTACTCTTAAAATATGTTAGTCTTTTAAAATTAAATTAACTATAGTACCAATTATATTATATATAGCCCAAATTATTTTTTTATATAAAAATTACTCTTATATTATCTAAATACTCAAATTAAATCTAAAACTTAAAAAACTCACTAAGAAAAATAGATTTAATAACTCTAATAAGTATAACTTTAGGAAAATAAAATTTATAAATTTTGGGGTGTTTACACTTTGTTTGAAAATTTTACTCTTTGATCGTAAGGGAAAATGACCTATCACTCTAGAAATGTATCACACCCCTCCTAAGAGAAGCAAAGTTTCACAAAGTATACTCTATTCGACCATCCCACCAACTATGTGGCTCAAGCGGTAACCACTGCTGTTGAGAGCACCTTAACTCACTTTTAGGAAGCCTTGGCAAGAACTATGAAAATTCCCTTGGACTCCTTCAATGCAAACATTACTAAGGATTTGACTGTCAACATGACAACAATCAATCCTCCACCATCGACAGCAAACCTTCAAGTGAAGGAGCTTCTTTCACAACCAAACCCATAGGAGCCCAGAACCATTCACCAAAATAACAAGATCGAGACACTAACCGAGGACAAGGAAAGCCCTAAAATAGACTAGGAGGATGAAGCTAACTCCCATCGTGACTAGTCTAAGGCAAAATCTAGATAGGTCAAGAAACATTTAGAAACCTTTCCATTGGCTTGGGGAATTATCGAGAAGTTTTCAGCTAAATGGAAGCTCCCCACTTTATAGGTATATAATAGAACTAGAGATCCATAAACGCACCTGTCAACATTTCGAGCAATGATGTTGTTGAACAATATATCATATGCCATACTTTATAAGGTTTTCTTTACTACTATAATTAAAACAATAAAAATATGGTATTTTCAATTACTTTGTAGCTTTATTCACTCATTTAGAGAATTAGAACATGTTTTTCTTGCATGATTCGCCCCTAACATCCCTCACAAAAGGAAAACTAGTTATTTAAGATCTTGCAAGCATAAGGGGGAAACCCTTTGGGACTATTTGAAAGATTTAACAAAGAGGTGGTTGAGATAAAATCCATAAATGTGGAGACAGTTGTGGAAGCCATGTGAATTAGAACCACATTCAAACGCTTAAAGTACAAGCTTCACACCAAAACCATTGACTCCTATTCTGAGTTGATCTCCATTGCTCAACAATACATAGAGATGGATAAGGGAAAGAAAGAAGAATGAAAGAATGGCAAGCATTTGAGCTAAAAGAAAAGCCAGGAAAGAAAACTTGATGATTCTTCTGTTTACCAAACATTATAAACCTATGTGCCTCCTTCAAAAAAGGTCAGGAATAATAGAGATACACAGTTTACACCACCACTCAATGAAACTAGAGATAACATTCTCCTTTAGATTAAAGAGAATGGCATTGACATCAAATGCACTTAAAGGCCAAACCCTGATAGGGCCACCAAGAGGGTTAAATCTCTTTTTTATAGGTTCCATGAGGATCAGGGACTTGACACCGAATAATGTTAAAACCTGAAAAAAGAGGTCAAAAGGTTACTATAAACAAAAGCTTTCTGAAAGTTTGTAAAGGACAACAAAGGAAAAAGACCCTATAAAGATAACTTTGATTTAAGAACAGATGATTATCGACAAAAGATAGAGCAACCAAATAACTCTGGGAGGAAACAAAAACATTCAGATATTTTTATAGTTGAAATAAAAAGGACCAACATGCTTACAATTACTTTCAGCCTTAAAGACAATGAGCATGTTGATGCTCTGTACAATGATGCACTAGTAGTAGAAGCAATACTAGAAAGCTAGTTAGTCAAAAGAATGTTGATGGATGGAGGAAGTGTAACGAACGCTTTGACAGAGCAAACATACAGAGCCATGGGTGTGCTATCCAACCTTAAAAGCGTAGGAAAACCCCTTGTGGGACTCAAAAGAAAACACTTAAAGTCTATGGGCACTACCACCCTTACGGTAGAAATGATAGACAAACGCTTAGAAAGAGTGTCAACGACAAGGACCTTGTTCCACCTCATTGATGAATTCCCATACAACGACATTTTAGGAAGACCATACCTCTTTTAGACAGTAGCTATACCAAGTATAAGATGTTTAACTATGAAGATCCCCATACCTGAAAGAGTGGTAATAGTTTGAGGGAACTAGCAATCAGCAGCTGAGTGCAACCACCCAACGCTCTAGCAAGTATGAAAAGGAGATGCGTTTGATCCAAAATAGAGAGAGCATTATGAGCTCATTAGTGAGTTAACTAAACTTAAATTTTCAATTAATAAAGTGGTTAAATATGGCACAAATACGAGTCAGCTAGCAATTGAATGACTAATTAATATCATTCTAGAGAACATTGAAATGTTCGCCTTCAGGCCACAAGAGATACTAGGGATCCATCCTTTGATAGCACGTCACACGCTAAATGTGGATCTCAAGGCAAAGATAATAAAACAAAAGAAAAGAAAGTTCACCTTTAAAAGGCAAAAAAGCAATGAGAAAGAAAGTATCCAAACTTTAAAAGGCATACATTATTAAAAAAGTAAAATACCCTGATTGGATGGCTCATGTTATTGTGGTCAAAAAACCAAATTGCAAATGGAGGATATGCATCAACTTCACAAATTTGAATAAGGCTTGCCCGAAAGATAACTACTTACTGCTGAACATCGACTAGTTGGTAGACTTGACTGCCTATTTTTTCAAGTATAATTGTTTGGATGTGGCACAAGGATATCACTAAATACCAATGAACCCGAAAGATGAGGAAAAGATGATCTTCGTCACCGATCAAGGAACATACTATTACACCAAGATGCCTTTCAGATTAAAGAATGCATGAGCGACTTACCAATGGCTTATGAACTTCATGTTCAGAGATTAGATCAGTAATAATGTAGAAGTATATATAAATGATATCATTATTAAAAGCAAAATTGTTGAATCTCATGCAGATGATTTGCTACAAGTTTTTTATGTTTTGAACAGTTGTGGTATGAAGCTAAAACCATAAAAGTGCACCTTCGGAGTCAAAGCAAGCAATTCTTAAGGTTTATGATTTTCGAGAGGGGCATTGAGGCGAACCTTAAAAAGATTCAACCAATACTAGACGTGAGACTTCCTACGATGATCAATGAAGTTCAAAAACTAAACAAAAAGGTCATGGTGTTAGGGCAATTCATTTCCTATTCAACAAAGAGACTATCGTTCTATAGGAGTTTGAAGAACATAAAACATTTTAAATGGTCTTTTGAAGAACTTAAAATGTTCCTTGCCACCCTCCTCTCCTGAGCATACCTGAGGTAGGCAAAACCCTTTATATATACTAAGCAGCAAAATAAGAAACAATAGTCTTTGTTCTTATCTGAGAAGCAAATGGTGAATAATATCTTATCTATTACACTAGCAGAGCCTTTCGTGGGGCGAGACAAGATATCTGAAGTTGGAAAAGCTCATGATGGCTCTAGTGGTCTTGATAGGAAAACTGGGACCTTACTTCCAAGTGCATACCATTGTGGTTCAAATGAATCAACCATTATGCAAAACCCTTTAATGACCAGACACATCTGGGTAATTGGTATATTAGGCCCTTCAGCTCAGTGAACATAACATCAGGTATGAACTCCAAATGGTTCTAAAGGCTCAATGTTTAGTTGACTTTGCCATGAAAATGATAAGTGACGAACAAACAAAGGCATTAATTAAGGATGCGTGGACGTTGCATGTAGATGGGGCATCTAACAAGCATGGAATAAGAGTAGGAGTGATTTTCCAAAGCCCTAGTAAAATTAAAATAATATATGTTGTCGCTTTAAACTTTAGTGCCACTAATAATGTTACAGAGTATGAAGCCCTAATCATTATGAAGCCCTAATCATTGGACTTAGCCTAGCCTTAAAGGTAAAGCTAGAAGAATTATAGGTATTTAATGATTCTATGTTAGTCGTCAACCAAATTGTAAAGGACTTCTAAACTAAAATGACAATTTGGTAAAGTACATGAAGAGATGTCAATGACTGTTCAATAGGCTCACCTAATAGGGAGGAACTTGGATAATTGTTCAGATATCCAAAGAAGAGGAGAATGTTAAAGATGATGGCATCGCCAAAGCATCAACAAAAAGAGAGAATACATTCTAGCCTCTCACCTTTAAAGAAGAACGACTCCAACCTATCATAACTAAGTAGGAGATCCTTAACGTGGTAGAACTAGACGCTTGGATGAGACTGATTGTCCAGTACCTTAATAAGGGCCAATTCTTGGAGGATTGAATAAAAGCACTAAAGGTGTAGAGAAGAGCAGTCAAGTATTCATACCAAGAAGGAACGCTCTATAGAATATCAATCATGCACCCTTGAATCAAGTGTGTCTTTAAGGAGGAAGAGAACTACATACCCCTGAAGATCTATAAAGGGATTTTTGGCACTCATAAAGGCTCTCACGCGATGGTTCAAAAGACCCTACTCTAAGGATTTTGCTGGCCAACAATAAAACAGGACACATAAGAGTTAGTACGTACTTGCAATAAATGCTAAAAGCATGACAAAATCTATGTAATCCCTATAACCCAATAAACCAACATCACTAGCCCATGGTCGTTCATTGTTTAAGGAATGGACATTCTAAGTCCCTTCCCCTAAGCCACAAGACAAAGAAAATTGATCATTGTCACCAATGACTACTTCACCAAATGGATAAAAGCTGAAGCAGTAGCCACCATCATAACAAATAAGGTAGAAATTTTCTTTTGGACAAAAGTTATTTGTAGGTTCAACATCCCCAATGTGTTAATCATAGATAATGACAAACAATTTGATTGTGAGAACTTCATGTAATTTTGTAAAAACCTCTATATCAATCTCAGGTTCACTTATGTAGCCCATCCTCAAACAAATGGGCAAACAAGAGTCATTAATTGGATAATTCTCAATGGGCTGAAGAAGAGATTTGATGAAGCAAAAGGAGAATGGGCTGAACAACTAACTCACGTGTTCTGGATGTACCAAATGACCCCTAGAAAAGTCATGAAGATCACCCTTCAACTTAGCCTATGGACTGGAAGTAGTGGTTCTTATAGAGATCGACATGAACAGTCCCAGACTTTGTTCCAAACACTAACAGTGAAGGGGCTAAGTTACACATTGACTTATTAGAAGAATGAAGAGAACAAGCTATAATTCGAATGGTAACATACAAATCAAAGATTACTACATATCACAATAAAAGGGTTTGCCAGAGATCTTTTAAAAAAGGCGATCTTGTACTTAGAAAAACTAAAATAAGAAAGGGAGACTCTGCGGTAGAAAAACTTAGAGCCAACTAAAACGACCTATACTTAGTTGAAAATGTGATAGAAAATAGAGCCTATTAGTTAGCAACATTAGGAGGACAATCAATCCTGATATTCTGGAATGTAGACAATTTTTGCAAGTACTATCTATAAAGAGGTATTTTAGTACACATTGTTCATAAAGGGTGTGGTTCACCCAATAAAATCATAAAATTTGTAAAGTGATAAGATTCAACTTACTTTAAAGCCATTTTGTTAAAAAGGTTTAGTTCACCCAATAAAACCATAAAATCTGTAAAGTAATAAGGTTTGACTAACCTTTAAAGCCATAAAGGTTCAATTTGCCCAATAAAACTATAAAATTTGGTGATAAGGTTTGGCTAACCTTTGAAGTTCATAGTCTCATTAAAGGGGTTCAATTCACCTGATAAAACCATAAAATTTGTAAAGTAATAAAGTCCAACTAAACTTTAGAGCCATAATATTGTTAAAAGGTTCAACAAATTTTAAATTGTCATAAAGGTGTTGCGCATTCAGGTGTAGGGAATGGATAGTTAGCATTTGAACGATGTTCATTCCAACATGAGAATCAAGATCCCTTATTTAAGCCATCACAAATAGCTAAGTGCTAAAGGAAAAAAGGGAAGTGAAATAATTTTATTATGAGAAGACATTGATTACAAAGACACAATACATCAACTATGAAGTAGGAGGATCCAATACATTAGCATTATCATTAGAGGGAGGAGTTGCATTAGAGGTAAGTTCTATTATTCCATCATGAAGAGGATCAAATGTCCATTGGCTTGTAGAATCTCCCTTCTCTTTATGGAGTTTCATAGCTAAAAAAGGCAAGTTGATTCCCTCTAAGATGATCTCCAAATTTTCCATGATAATGACCACCTAAACCTTTTTTGTTTGCTGGTCCTTTTCGAACCAAATGAAGAGATATGAAGTGTCAAAAGCCAACTTCCCACCTCATTGCTTCAGTAGTGGACATTACATGCCTCGTTTAGTCTGTCAAAATTGATCTCTTTCACCCTAGACAAGTCAAGGTTCGGGTGATCTGCTGGCAAGATCTTACTAACAGCTTAGACATACCCCTTTAAAACTTTGGCCTTTGTTTGACCTATTTATCCCTCTGAATAGGACGTTGATAATAAACTTAAGGAGCTTCAAAAAAAGAATATGAGGCTCACTGATCATTTCATCAAAGAGATGAACAGAATCAAAGACAGGTACGGGGCCTAGTTAAAGGAAGCTCAACAACCTTTTATTAATGACCTATCGAGGAAAAACCTTAAAATTTGGTGCTTATAAAAGGAATTTACTTAGTCAATGAAACAATTGGATTCGACTTACACAATAATAAAGCATTTGTGGTGAATGCTGGAGGGGACAATGGGATTGGCGCAGGCTCGAGAGGTAGAAACTGGGGATTTGTGCTTTCTAGTTAGGAGAACAAAGAACAACATCTAGATACTTATAGAAGCAGGGGCTTCTCACTTCACTTGACGCCTCTAAGCCTCCATGAAGGCCTATAGCCCCTTCAACATAAGCATGGCACCTATCTGTGCCATATCATTAAAAGACATATTCGCCTAGTTATGGCAATCCACCTTCAGGTTTGCAAACTACAAAAACTTGTCACAAACCTCTAAGTCAAACGCTAAACTAAATGTGTTTGCTTCTAACCATGGCCTTGAATCAGGGCATTCAGTTGAAGAAAGTTGCAACCTAGATAGTTTCAATAGCTTAGTGCTAACAGGGCCAATAGTAGAAGGGTTTTCTAAGTGGCGACCATGTTCTCACATGGCACCAAACCCTCACCACCACCCATAGTAGAGATAGACTTGGCATTATCCATTCTCCTTCACTTTCTTTACTCCACCTCTATGGCCACTTCTTTTCTCTTACTCTTAAAAGAGAAGAGTGAGCTTTCCTTTATAGAAGAAGGATTTGCCATTGGAACAGAATCAACGACAAAATTATATTCCACCACTAAGTCACCATCCCGTTTGCCAAAAATAACAGTATCATCCAGTGGGATGATCTCTTCCTCTTTTAGATCCATGCAGAGTGTGTTCAAAAATCCCATCTTTTCTGCACCACAAAATAGTTAATATGCATCAATAAAACAAAAACAAAACAAATAACAAGATAATACCTCTCTTAACAAGAGGCTCTTCTACATACTCCTCTGACTCATCAATAAGTTTGACTACTGCTACAACCACCTCCTCATCTGACCATTCCCCTAGTTTCAAAGGAAAAAAAGGGATCCTCAATAAGAAATAGCCTATGCCGGTGGAATATCTAAACATGTTTCCTCTTCGAAGGCTAAATTCTTAGTTGCCCTAAGATGTGTCCCCCTTTGGAGAGGCTAATTTATCCAAGAAAGCCCGAGGTAAGTGGTTAAAAGCCATAGGATGGGATACTACGAAGAACTTATTTAGCCAATCCTTTAAAGAAGAAGAAAGGTCATATACCATCTTCGTCTAAGCCTTTACCATCAAAGATAAGAAGTACTCGTTCGATCTAAGAGTTAAATTATACAAAAAATTAATATGAGCCATGTTCAAGGTTGTTCCCCTCACACGACAAATCTCAATAATACTATAAAGGATTCAGAGGGTGTTAAGATGAAGTTGGGTAAAAGGAACAACATAAAAAGAGAGTTCACAAACAGAGGGTGAATAGGGAACCTAAGGCTTACCGTCATCTGCTCCCTATATACAACGACAAACTTCTCATTTAAGTTGGAAGGAACCCTAAAATTGTTAGGACAACAAGAGAACCCATATTCCTCAAGAATGAGATAAGTTTGTTGAAAAAAATGCAAATCATTACTTGTCTCCACCGAGGAATGCTCCCTAAGCTTGGCAAGGGCTTGACTTGATAATCCTACCATTTTTCTAAAAAAGGAATAACTAAGAAAATAGCAAAATACCTTAGTCGACAGAGTTGTTTAGAGCAAAAGGGAAGAAAAGAAAGTTATGAAGTAGACAAGGAAAGAGTTTGCACAACAAAGAAAAGAAAATGGGAACAAAAATAAAAACAATAGAATCAAGGCATGTTATATAAAAGCAGAAACTCAAAGGACATGTCCCAATTAATTACAAAAGCCAAAAGACACATCCATATTCGAAATTTGAAATGACAATAATTAACAAGGGTCATGAAAAGATGCAAAAACTCGAGGTAGCAGACACGATCCAAACCCAAAAGAACTCCCTAGAAGTGAGTCAAAGAGCAAAAGAATAAGTCAATGCATATGATAAGAGTAAAGAGTTGAAACAAAAGGCTGAACCTTTAGCGTTCGGAAAATGGAATACAAAAAGAACGTGTACTAGCATAAACACCAAGAATATAAGCCCTTTAAGGGGGACTATTGATGACATACACATTATAAGCCCTTTAACGGGGACTATTGATGGCATACACATTGTCGAGTACCTTGTAGAAATGCTATAACACATCTGCCCTTTATAAAATTGTCACGTGTTTCTTAGAATGAAAAAACCGAAAGAGTGAAAAGTTGAACGAATGAAGGATCGAACAAGTAAATGATCAAACGAAAATAAAATGGGCTCATACTCGAACCTTGAATAACTGAATGAAGGCACCATTCATAATATCCCACAAAAGGATAGAAGTTAACATTCAAATAAGATAGTTAGTTATATAGTACGCTCCCATTTGAGTTTCGCAGGCAAATAAGAACGAAACTAACGAATGCCATTTTTAGAGATGGCTGAAAATGATCTAGAGAAAAATCAAGGTATAGATACATCTATCATCTTCACAAAAAGTTATGTGGCATTCTTTTACTCACTGCTTAATCACATTCTCAAACTTTCATCTTTCATCTTCTTAACAGCCCTAAAAACACTTTAATTTAAGTATCAAAATGACTGTAAAAAACACAATCCTTTTTAACTTACATTTTTCATTCTCAGCAGGCCACTTGCCCTTAACAAATTAATGAGCGATCAATATGTACTTTAAATTAGGAACATACTCCAAAAGTATAAGTAGCAGAAAAGCAGAGAAAATTGCCCATTGCATATGTCTGAATCGGAAGCATTACTCATTCTAAAGATAATTAACAACCTTCCAACGGAAATAGAATACCGAAGCATAGAAGTGGTTGAAAATATATACCTATTACAAGCCTAAAATATTCACAAAGATGAATATCTTCATTTACTTGGAGTCAAATCACACATTGTCAGATGCCTTGTGCTGCACCACAGTTTCAGCCTCATCTCTACTTTCTCTGTTCCTTCCATCAGTCAAGCTCTTGCCTGCATTTCTGGATTTTACTGCTCTTCCAATATGATCAGATGCAGCAGCAGCCTGAATTGCCTCTACATACAACAACTTCACCAAATTGATAAAGCGACGTCGGAAGGTTGGTTGGTATGCGGGTCATGAAAGCTACAATGCCCTCCAATCTGTGATAGAAACAATTCTGTGTTGAGTCCGAAAGTTTAATATTTTTTTTGGTTCCAAATATATTAAGGAACTAAGGGTAGCATAGAATGTTACGCACCATTCTGATACAGCAAGTTCAATACAACTATGCGCGCATGTGCACAGCACGCATTGGCTGTACCATTAGATGTGGGACATAAAGGGTTGATTAGTAGCTACAAGTCTGTTGTGTGTGCATATGATTCACAATAAAAAAAAGCTACCTTCTAATTATGCCTTGCAATTGTGCTCTTCTGACATTGTCATTGGATGGAAATCCAGCCTCATCCCAGTCCTCTGGATTTTCGTTTTTGCACCTTATAATTAGCATTCTCAAGCAGTTTTCTTCATTTTCATTTAATTGAAGTTTCTTTATTTGCTCTTTCATGATCAGTAGTGGTCCAATTAACCAGTCAAACAGTTTATCCCTTGGTCCATTAATTCTCGTCAGCTCTACATCATCGGCTGCGAAATCCAACTACCATGATCATGATATGAAATAGGAAAATAGAATAAATCACAGTTTAGGAGAAAGGTATTAGCAAAGACCTACAGATCACCAACCCAGAAGAGTCTGATTTTGCAGAGGCAAGCAGACACTGTAATAAGGTCCATGCTGGAAGTGTGATGCTCAGTGTCTTACAATCACCCTTTGTAATGCATGCCTCAATGTCCTTGATATTTATCAGGCCATCACCAAGGAGGGTCCTACCATTCTCCTCGCAGGATTTAAATAACCAATCCCACACCTGTAACATTGAAGCTTAACTTATGAAGTTCATAGGAATATATTCTTATTAAATTTTGTGTGTGAAAACTCCATACATGCACTGGTTTATATTGATGGATTGCACACTTCAGTGTTCTTGATCTCTGCGAAAATAGTTTTGCTTCCAGTGAGTTTGCTCTCCTGTTGCTCAGGCCACTATTGCCATCATCTCTTTTCGAGCCCATGTTTTTTCGATATTTAGGCCTGGCTGTCACATAGATGACCAAAAGTCAAAATTCATGCACATATCAAATGTATTCATTCATTGCAAATCGTAGCAATGAATATTTTTAATTGATGAAATTTCACGCTTCCTATTCTATATCATCAAAGCCCTCTTGAAGATGTGCTTGGCATTTGCGAGAGTGTGAGTGCTGACTGAACAAGCAATTGATTCTGATAATGTACCTGGGCAGGCATGATCCTTCGCTCAAATAAAGTAAATCATTTACATACTCATCAAATAGTGAAACCACTGCTACAACATAGGCAAGCCCCATCAAGAGCGAGTCTTCCTGGAAATTTATGGATCACTATCAGTCAAAACTTGAAACCAACACAAAGAGACCTATTGGCATATCAACACCTGTGACACGAACAGGGGGAAATGAATTGGAAAGAAGTCTTGAAGCAGACCTGATAGATTATCACCACACTATAAAGTCCGAGAAAGAAGCTGGATAGTATTGCACCTATCACAGCTCCTACAACAGCCAAAGGCCACAGGATAATGGCAAGACCAGCAAATGGAACACAAACTGTCTCCAAGAATGGCCCTTCTCTGCCAACCAAGTCTTCTAATAGCCTTTTCCATCCTTGGAACAGCATGTATGGGCTTTTCCACAATGCAAGAACTGTAATCAGAGGCACATCTACAGGCAAGGCAATCAAGATCACCAGCAAACAACCGGGCAATTTCGACAACCTAGAAAGAACAAGATCGAATCATCTCAAGAATGTGATTTTTGTCCCTTCTTTTTTTTCAGAGCACCAAAGGCAAAATGTCTTACTCTATATCCATGGGCTCTTCATTTTCTGGTACTTTTTCACTGAATTCATCCATGTAAGAGAAGTAAGAATGGAAGCAAAAATCCGTGAAGTCGCGCACCGCTGTGCAGCTCCCTTTGATGGAAGATAAACATCCATCCTTTTAACAAGAAGTTCATCCAGAACTCAGATTACAACTAAATTCACTTATCTGAGCCTTATCCTAATTACAAACAATCAATTGGCTATAGTAAATCTATGTAGCATCCTTTTCAGTACTCTTTTGCTATTAATAAACTCGTGTCAGTACTTGTACGTGTGATGAAGCTAAATTCATAGGGTGTCCCCAGCATACGAGTCTCCATTTTGCCGGAATTAAGGGAAAAGAGAGAGAAGGAGGAGGGGGAACACAATGATAATCCAAAGACCAAAAGGCATTTAATTACCATATATAAAGAAATCACAATGATGTTGCATTGGCAGATTCAAATGGGCATCGTCATCAAGCCATGAAAATATTAAGAAAATTCTCAGTGAAAACAATTAACGAAATTGGTAGAGGGCATAAAAGAAAAACTTACAACAAAACAATGGTACCATTTGTCTCTAACATTCTCCCCAACAGCCTCAAAAGTAGCAAGAAGAGGAGCAAAGAACCCATATCCAATTCCACCCAAAATACTTGCAACAATTCCAAGGACTGGCCAAAGAACCAAAGGCAGTGGCAACAATAACAGCACTACAATCTTGAGAACCAGCCCAAGCCTCTTGGTTCTTCAACAACAAACAAAACAGTAGTAATAAAACTGCATCAAATTCAGAAACTGCAGTAGAAATACGTCAAATTCGATGATGCTAAGGGAAAGCATACCTTGCCACACAGTAGAAAGTCCATACAAAATGAGCGATCCAAAGCCCAATTATAACAGCTAAATTACCTATCACAATAATCCCCACTACCAATGGACAAATTATTACACCTAGGCCCAAAAAAAAAAAAAAAGGTTTATAGTAAGAAACAATGGACAAATTATTACACCTAGGCCCAAAAAAAAAAAAAAAAAAAGATTTATAGTAAGAAACACACTCCGAATGAATGCTTACACTGTAAATATATTAGAATATCATTTCTTACATCTTGCATTACATTACGAGACAGAGACTCCAATACTAACTTAATAAAATACCTTTGAGAAGGCCAAGGATGAGGAGCAGAAAGAAGAAGGGCAAGAAGTGCAAAAAACTCCATAGCTTAGCAAGAAAACCAACAGGAACTCTCATGGCTTCTTCCTAGAAATATCGTTAGTTAATTGAATTTGAAGGGGAAAAGCCACTTTTGTTTATCTATACCTTGCCGCTATAGCTTGATGTCTTACGAAATTGGGTTATGCTACGTGGCATGGGGTGATGGTCCAGAGAGACACGTGGCGAGCTGTAGATACAGAAGTCCCGTGACACGGCGACATTGATACCACACAAAGCTTCTTTTCCCCGATTTCATCACGGTTTTGGCGGGACTGTACTAAGGCAAATTATATCACCACTCTTCTCCATAAAACAGCATGTGTAGTTTTTTTTTTTTTTTTTTTTTTTTTTTTCTCACGCATAACTTTCTTTATTTCATGCATAATTTTATTTTTTTATAAATGAGATTTTTTGTATTCTTATAAATTATATATAATTATATTATTATAATTATATAATTTATATTGTTATATATAATTATTATAAAAATATTATATATAAATTTATATTATTATATTAATTAATTGTACTAAATTATATTATAAATTAATTATAATCTAATCATATTATATTAATATATTATTATAATATATTATATTATATATTAATTTCTATTAATGAGCCTATAAATAAGTTTTAATAAACTTGTAATTAAATACTAATAAGTTTAGAGTTGTAGATAAGTTTTAATGAACTGTAAACAAATATTAATGAACTTAACTTATAGAAGACAAGTTCATTTATAATAAAACTAGAGTTCATTTGTAATGAATTTGTAGGTAAGTTTCAGTACATCTGTAGGCAAATACTAATGAATATATATGTAAATAATAATGAATCTAGAGTTATAGGTAAGTTTTAATGAACTGTAGATAAATATTAAAGAACTTAAAGTTTATTTGTAACAAGTAGAAAACATAATCATTTGTAATAAATCTATAGTTCATTTATAATGAATTTGTAGGTAAGTTCTAATACACTTATAAACAAATACTAATAAATCTACAAACAAATACTAATGAATCTATAATTTATTTGTAATGAATTTATAGACAAATAATAATGAACTTGTAGGCAAATACTATTAGACTTGTAGTATTTGAATAATAAACATATATTTTGATGACATATAATTAAATATTTTGATGTTGTCAATTTTTTTATAATATGAAAATTGATAAACACTATAGAATGCATATACTAAATATAAAATATATTATAATTAATCTTAAATTATTATATTATTTTATTTTTAATTGAAAATTTTAATACAATTATAATTTTCTTATTATTATATTATTTTTTATTCTGATATTATATATAACATAAAAAAATATTCATTAGATTAAACGAATTATATGTATTTAAATTGATTTTTATGAAACAAAATCTCATTTATTAAAAAATTGATAAAACAAGATAAAAAAAATAAAAGAAATGCACCAAAAGAAAAAAAAAAATGTGATAAAGAAAAAGGATGTTTCATAATGAAAAAAACGATGTGTAGTGACACGCGTGGTGAATCCCAAATCTATATTGCTACATAGACATCCCCAAGCTAATAAGCTTAGCTTTTGTTAACATTACTTGGGCTCATATTGGGCTTTTAATCCAAGCCCACTTCAGTTCAATGGACAAGCTTATATTAATGAATTTTTTTTCATTTTCTATTCGGATTTAAATTTATTTTTTCATCTTTAAGGATTTATTATACCTATATAAACTTTCATTACACTTATTTTGAAAATAATTAATAATATTTTAACTTTTTTCTTAATTTCATTTATTAATTACTTTTAACTAATCACTAGAATTATATTTTAAATGCTATGCACTATGTCTTTAATAGTTTATAATAAATCTAATCAAGTTATTAGTTAGTTCATGATTTAATAATCTAAAAATAGTCTATTTAATAGAATTTTTAAAAATACTCAATATGTATTATGCATTTAAATGACTAGATCACATATGTAAGAATTAACTAATATAAAATTAATTTCGATCTTAAAATTTATTTAAAATAATACTTTATCATTTATCTAATTCAGAATGTATTTAAGACAACACGTTAAGTTTTTCAAGTTAACTGCCAAAAAAAAGTCATTAAGAGTTTTATTAATTTGACATATAAACTTATCAAATTAAAAAATTATAAATAGAAATAAAAAATATATTAAAAATCATAAAATAAGCAATTAAAGGAATAAAGGTAAAAAAATATATATTTTTTATCTATTTAAAATAATTTATTTAATTATATAAATATTTTAATAATAAATATTTTAATTTTATTAATAATTAAAAATTTATTTTAAATAATATATTGAATAATAGCTGTATAACGCTGATTATCAACAATTATTCTTAAAATTGATGTGAAAATCCCAACAAGCAACTTAAATATAGGCCACTTGAGTTCAATTGGAAAGTCTGCAGAAGAGGGGGAGGTACCTTCATAAAAGAAAATACCAAACAATAAAAACTTCAAAATTTATTAAATATATCCATTTCAATTTCTGTTAATTTATAATATTTGAAGAGTATGAAACTTCATTTTGTCAATCACTAAAGAGGAAAATGAAGCCTTTTATTAAGATTAAACGAACAAGAATGAAAAATATAAGACTTCAAGAAGAGCAAAGCTCTAAAACAAAACTCTCTGTTCAAATGATATAAGAAAAAGGAAAAAATCATGTTTGAAATAAATTATGCAAGAAAAAATAAAAAGAATTTTATTAGTGAGAGAATCTATTATTTAGAATAAATATTCAATTGATAAAATTTCAATTGAATTTTATCATTTGGGATAAATTTATAATGAATTGATATTATTTTATTTGTGTAAATACTTTTATTTATTTAAAATAAATATAAAAATAATTTAAGTTATAAGGTTAGTAGAGTGATTTTATTAAATTTTTTTAATTATAATTAATTCTCTTAAAATCTTTTGTCTTTTAACTTAATTTGACTTTCTTATTAAATAATTTTTTTTTAAATGAGAGAATTAATTTTTTTTTTATAAATATAGACTTTCCCAACAAGGGAATTATTAGAATAACCTTCTTTCCAATTGAATTCTTTCAATATTCGAATTTTCGGATAGCATCAATAAAATAAAGAGATGTATAAAGAATCAGGAAAGCTCTAAATAAACTAATAATAGCATTCCTAATACAAGAAAATACCATATAGGAAAAAGGAAAATAGCATTCCTTTGTTGAAATGAAAACTTCCTTCAAGAAAATACGATATCGGATACTCCAAATTTAAGAAGAAAACTAACATTCAAAAAAAATAAATGTTCAGTCTCTCTTGAGCAACTATAAAAAACATAAACATTGGAGATCCTCCAATAAGATCTCTATTAGAATCTGAGCATATATACATATGTTTTAATCCGTTTTTAAATTTATTATATATATATTATTTTTATAAATATTTTTTGAAAAAAAATAAAACTTAAATAAATCATAGGGAGAGTTTCCACGTAGAAATAAGGGTGGGTGAGAGGGTAATTCGCTACCAGATGCGGGGTAGCAACGGGGATGACTCCTTACCTCGCCCTATTACCACTTCTACTCCCAAGGCTAGCAAATTTTGACACTACCAAATTTTATTATCTAAAACCTAATTAAGAGAGTTTGGTTAGATATAATAAAGTTTGGATTATAAAAGGACTAGCTCATTCATAACACGTAAAAACTTACCATATTACTTTTTACCAAATGTAGGGTTGATCCATATAACACGCAACAATACGATATAATATATTCCTTTCATTTTCATTTTACTTAACATAATATATTTCATTCATTTCATTTTAATTGACATTTTAGAGTCTTTGCTTTTTTTCATTTTTTTTTGATGTTTTAGACAATTTATGTATTTTTTAAAATCTTTTTGAGTGTTTCATTAAAGGCATGGATCTTAGAGTTTAGAAGGAGTATGGTGAGGTGAGAGAATGAGTTTTAATAAAATAGAAATAAGGACAATCTAGTGATTTATTCTACTAATTAAAAAATTTAATAGCTATAATTTTTGTGCACATCCTCAAAACATCAAGTAACATGGAATGGAGAGAGCAATACTTTTTTTGGTCCTATAAAGATAGATTTATTTTTTCATCTGTTCTAAATTATAGTCCACTTCTCTTTTTGAGATTGCAATTAATTTTTTAATTTCTTAATATACCTTATGTTTAATGTAGGAGTGAGCATTTAGTTGATTTAGTTCAAACCAAACTGAATAAGATAAAACTGAATAGACTGAAAATATTATCAAAAATCAATTAAATCGTATTGAAATATTTATAAATTCGAATCAAACGGAATCAAAATATCGATTTTTTATTTGGTTTTACAAACATTCTGTTGTTCATCAATGTTGATCATCCTATTGATAAAAAAAAAAAAAAAAGAAAATTGTTCATCCAGATTGATAAAACAAGAACCCAAAATGTTATTCTAAAATATTATTTATATTGTAACAATTAATAATAAAAAACATTATACATCATATCGCTTCCCTTTGGATGAAGTATCAAGATTAAAACCTTTTTCTTGTTTCATCAATGGAGGCCAATCCGGGTACATCTCTAGGCCTTCCATTTCCAAATCCGAATAATCAATACAACCCACTAATTCAAACCGACTTCATCAATCTCTTCACTCACTTGTCTATCGTTTCCACACAAGCTCAAAAGAACAAATCTATTTACAAATCTCTTTCTTTTGCTTCCAATTTATTCTCTTCAACCACCAAATCCACATGATTTCAAGAAATGGATCAATCCCACTTCAAGAAACAGATCCAAAGTCCAATCATTAATTATATTTATTTAATTTAAAAATTTAAGAAAGAAGCAGAATGAGAATAATGAGAGAAGCAAAACAGAAAAGGGAAAAACGAAGAAGGGGAATGAAAACAAAAGGAGCGATTGTGTCAGGAAAAAGAAAGTAAGGGTTTTTTTTTTTAACCGATAAAAAGACATAAATGCCTTAAGGCATTACAAAAATATAAAAATCTTTTTGTCCTATTATGGTTCAGTTTATTTGGTTTTTATTTGCATGAATCGAACTGAAAATCGAAAATTTAAAATTTAAATATTAATAATCAAACCGAACTAAATTTTAAAAAATAACCGAACCTAATTTAACCAAATTGATTGTTTTGATTCGATTTTTCAGTTTCAATTCGATTTTATTTCCTCCTACTTTAATGTGTCTTAGTATGAACAAATATGAACTACTATTGTTGAATTGTAGTTAGAATAATATAAACTACCCTATTTAATATAAGGGTATATTAGAATAAACATAAATAAAATTAATTGTTCTAATTATATTAATCAGATTTTCTTAACCTTTATAAAAATAAAGGCAAACCTATTTTTATAGAATAGAGAGTATTTAATTTATTGAATTTGTATTAGATTATAGCATTTAAATTACTTAATCCATTAAAACTAGTTAAATATAATAAAATATAAATTGAATAAAATATATAAGTTAGGTTTTGTTTGTAATTTTTTTTATTATTCCAATATGTTATTAAAACTGAATCTTTAATTTTGTATAAAAAATCCTATTTTTTAAATACTTTAAAATAATATAAATATTTAGATGTGGTAAATTGGATTCTCGACTAATATTAATTCATTTTAAAGTACTTAATTAATTTAAATATACAATTATTGTTATATCAGAAAAAAATATTTTATATGTTAAAACCAAGTTAGATTATATGTTTAAAATGGTTAAGAGGATTATTTTGCATTAGTTGTCTAAACAACATATTAGAGGTTGTTTGATAATCATATTAAACATTTAAAATATAAATATTCAACACTTATTTTTTTAATTTTATTTGATAACACTTTTTTGTAATTCTTAATATTTTAATTGTGTTTGATACCACTTTTTTTTTTATTAAGTACTTAATTTTAGAGAAACATGTAATCTAATAAGTAGAAAATTCACAGTAGAAAAAAATCACTATTTTAATATATTATACCTCTTAGTTATAATTATCATTATTCATTATTATAATCCTTTTTTATTGATAAGAATATAATTAAGTTTTAAAATACTTAAAATTAAATTATATGATAATCTATTAAATGTATAATTCTTCTATCTTAATTTTATCTCTTAAACTTGATACTTTTTTTTTTAAAAAAAAACTGGTATCTATTTAAATTCCGCTTTTAAAATTTCTAATACTTGAATGATTCACTCCTTAATTTTTTAGTACTAAAATTATTTAACACTTAAGTTTTTTGAACTTAATTTTCAATTTTACCAAATACTAATTTAGCGTTAAAAGTTAAAAATCATGGGTTAGATTGAGTGTTAATCATTTTTATTTTATATCTATAAATTAACATATGATATGTTTAACATAATCTTACACAAATTGCCAGGTTAACTATTTCTTTTGGTGGCTTTTGATTGCCAAAATTTAAGATTCTATTTGGAATCACTTTTTGGAGAAAATAAATTTTGGAGAACGTAATTCTAAGAATGTAGAATGTTTACATTTGCTTGGATATAATATTTTCCTGGGAATGTAAAATTAATATAGAATGTAAAATTAATATATTTGATTCATACATAGGAAAGTTATAAAAAAAAAAAAAAGTTTAGATTACTATTATGTGTCTAGTGTCATTATGTGTTTATTTAAGTAATTCATATTAAAAATCTTACGCAATAAAATTTATCATTGTGATCAATCTAGTATAAAATATAAATATTATGAAAAAACTGAATAATTATAAATTTATTATGATGATCAACTCAAAATGAAATATATATAGTCTTCAAATATTATTATATAGATTTTATCAAATATGCTAGCTAGCCAAAGTAAGCGTTCAAATATACAAATTCATGATAATAAAATTAAAAAAATTTAGTTTAATTTTAATTAGGGTTGTGTTACAGTAAATATATAAATTTTAGTTTAGTAAATAAAATCACACATAAGGTTATATGTGTCTATATATTGTATTAATTAAGGATATAATTGTCTATATATAATTATATAATTTTTAATAAATATGAGAAAGTAACTTTCTCACTCTTTGAGGTGAGACAATACTTTTCTATCTACATGAAAAATTAAGAGTATAATCCATATATTTAGAAATTAACTTTTCTGAAAAAAATATTTTTGTACAAACTAAATGCTAGAATTTGATATTTCTAAACTATTTTTTTTTAATAATACGACAATCGAATGCCCCTTTATATCATATATAATATTTATTCAACTTATTAAACCTCCAATGAAAAAAAAAACTCTAGAAGTACCTATATGGTATTCCTTCAAACTATTAATAACCAATTTTAATTGGATTCGACGTATTAAATCTCAAATGAAAAAAAAAAAAAAACTCTATAATTTCAAACTATTAATGATCAATTTTAATTGGATTCAAACTTTCAAAAAAAGTAATTCAAATCTAATTAGAATTTAAAAGGAAATTATAAAGTTAGAGGTGATAAACTGATTAGGTCATTTTTAGGGTGAAGTATTTTCTAATTGAGTAGAATTGTTCAGATTTTGGATGATTCATGTTACCTATTAAGTTTACATACACAAAAGATTTAAAATTTTACATTTAAAAATAAAATTTCAAATTGAATTATTTGTTATTCATTTGTTTAAAATATGTTTTTAAAATATTAATTTTGATTTTTTATTATGTATGCAATATTCTCATAATTCATTAAAAATAATATTTTTTTAAAATTTTTTAATCACATGAATTTTATATAAATAGAACTTTATTTAAATTTTTTTTCATTTAAATGTTTAATAAATTAAATATAATTTGCAAGCAAATTACTATAGATAATAAAAATAAGTTATTGAATTAGATTCATATAAAATCAAAAATAAAGAAAAATATTTTAATTTTTAAATATTAATAATTTAAATTGGATCATTTCAGTTGATCCACAAATCAAATCAAGATAAGATCAATTTGCAAATCTAGTTGGAGTTGAGTCGAATTTGATTTGAAAATTTTTAGACCGGTCATTTCAATTTTCTTTCGAGTCGACTAGACTTCAAGTCAATTTTTTCATACATATTCAAATTAGAGTTTTGGGTTGGGACAAAAACAGTCATCTCTATATAAAACAATATCAGTTCGATCCAAACTTTTAAAATAAAAAATTATTTTTAAAAAATTGAAATTATGAAAATTTCACCCAAATCAAAATCTAAAGATGATTCAAAATTTTTTATATAATAATCTAATGATTTAATCAAATAATAACTTAAAATGATTCAATACAATATTATCTAACTTGACTCATTTGCTACTTCTTTTATCTAACAGAATCAATTTTGAATTTAAAAAATTTTTTTTTGGATGAGGTCGAATGGTTAGATGCTTCTATAGGAGTTATGACAAGTTAATTATAAAATTAATTATTAGTAAGAGATGAGAAATTATACATTTTTTTAATAGAGAGTCTCACCATTGGTGAGAATTGAACCCAAACCTTTTAGTTCTGAGGCATAATTATCTGGAAATTTACGTAACTGAAATCTATCAATTTAGTTTCTTACGCATCAAGAATATTAAGTTCACGAAATCTATCAACTAGAGCTTAACCACCAACCCCGGTCATGCAAAAAAAAAAAAAAAACTACTTTGATCATTTTTATATATATAAAGTACTGTTAATTAGATCAAATTGATTTAAATCAAAATTTTTATAAAAAAAATATTAATTAATGTATTGTAAAATAATTATAACGATTTTTTTTTATTTTTCAATGTCATTTTATATGAAAGTTAAAATAAGCATAAAATATTTTATAAATAATATTTAATATAGTAAATCAGTTTGATTGAAAAAATATAACAATAATATTGCCCCGTCTCCTTTCTTTAACTTCAAGACTAATCACCTGAAGTGTATCAATATTTATTTATTCAAGGGTCAATAAATGTGATAATAATTTAATATTGTCCTACGTGTTCAATTCAATTAGGTAGTACAAGATGAAACACAAAGTTAGGACGGGACGAAGGACGAATCCAATTCAGTCCACCAATAGCATATGACATTTCCAAGAAGTAAAGTGATAAGGCGAAACATGGATCTGTGGACGCACAAGAACCTTTCATTATTGGGCGTATATTTCAATTCAACGGACAATAGTGGGGTGTGCCCGAATCAAAATTGAATCAAATTAAAATAAAAAGATTTTTGATATAAATAATAAAATATTTAAATTAAATTGAATTAATTTTTTAAATGAGACAATATCAGAGATTTTATATTGTTTGAATTGAGAATCAGACTTAATCATTTTATAACCGTTCCATACCGAAAATACAAAATCAAACTATATATATATATATATAAAATTACCTCACTTAATTAGTATATATTATTAATAATTAGATTATTTATTAATTAGTAATTATAAATTAGTAGTAAATATTTAAAAATTCAATTTAATATTTAATGTGTAAGTTATTAGTTATAATTTATTAAATTATAATTTATTTATTTTAGATCTTGAATGATTAAAAGTGAAAAATATAAAATTTATTGTATTTTGATTCATGAAGATAAAAAAATGTAAAGTTAAATTTTTAATAAATTGAAATAATCGAATATCTGAATCGGTATTAAACCTAATTGAACCATCTAGAAAGAACTAAAGAACTGAATCGAATCGTCCCAAATTTATAAGGAACTAAATAGAATAGAACCAAAAATTTAGGATGATACTAATTCTCTATTTTTAAAATCTCTGAAATTTTGGTTTGGTTCTGGAGATTTTTAAATCCCTGAATTTTACCGAATTGTGCACACCACCATTTACTCCTATTATCATTGTTGGAGAAAAATGTTGCTATACTTTTTTGCAACGAGGTTGGATATAACAGTTGTTTATCCGTTACATAAGATCTAATGCAATAGTTTATATGATTATTAAACTATTGTAATAGATATATTATGTGATAATGGCATAAAAGAATTCTTTATAATATTTAAAAAACATCATTTATAAAATTATTTTGTAATAAAAATGAATTATTGTTTTAAGTAATATTTATAAATACATTAAATTTACCTAAAATTTGGAATCTATAGGTAAATTTACCTATAGATTCATCTACGAAAATTTACCTACAAATTCAAATTTGTAATTAAAAATTTTTGTATATTACTCTAATTTTTCACTATTTTTATCAATGTATTATACATATAATTAATGATATTATATATAAAAATATTCTTTATAATATTTAAAAAATATTATTCATAAAATTATTTTATAATAAAATCAATTATTGTTTTGAAGAATATTTATAAATGCAGTAAATTATCTATGATTTGAATTTGTTGGTAAATTTATTTACGGATTCAAAGTCGTAGGTAAATTATAGTTAAATTACTCTATTTTTTACTTTTTTTTATCATATATTAAACATATAATTTATTGATATTATGTTAAAATATTCTTTATAATATTTAGAAATATTATTCATAATATTATTTTATAATAAAATTACATATTATTTTGAATAATATTTACAAATACACTAAATTTATTTACAAATTTGAATTCGTAGGTAAATTTACCTATGGAGTCAAATCCATATGTAAATTCCATAAGAAAACCGTTAAAAAACTGTAGGTAAGTCCTTCATATTTTGACACACTATCTTCACGCTTTATTTATCAAATATTTTTTTGTCCATAAGTAATCCATTGGTAATTTATGTCACTATAATTTGTAGGTATTCTATAGGTAATTACTTTTAGAAAAATTTTCTAAGTAAATTTTGTAGATGATGTCTCTTTATGTAAATGACTCATTCTTCGGAATGTAAATATCATCACTAAATGTAAATACTCATGTTCACCTAATTCTCCACTCTGTAAGAAAAAGGATTCCATTTTTATTATACATTCCCCTATCTATTTAAAGAGAACTCTTTTTATGTAAATCTTCGTTCCTTTTATAAATTTGGCAGTGAATTTTTGCATTGCTTGGTCTAAGGGACTATACGTGTTCATTATCTCTTATTGGTTGTTGAATAAGACCAATCTTAGGAAAGAGCCACTAAACCTCACGTATGGGAGAAATAAAGTTGGAAGGATCTATGCTTCAATGAATAATGTGAGCCTTTCATGTATACATTCATAAATTTACCTATTTATGCATCATTCTAATAACCTTTGTCTTAAAGCCATCATAACTCTACTAGATCTACTTGAAAGATGAAAGGGAAGAGATGGACTAAAAAAACAAGGCACATAACTTAATATAGAACCCAAAACTGCTAGTTACAGTGAAGTAAGCTAACCAACTAGCCTAATCAAAATTAATGAAGAAAATGAGAGCATATTTCAAAAGTATGATGATAGATTGTGTTATTGACGAGCTACAAAGGCACCTAAATGAGATATTATTAAAGAAGTAAGGCTTCCTCTAGTAGAACAAATAAGGAAAGGGCCCAGTGGACACCCTACCCTTAGTAGTAATATATGATGATTTGTTTAGGATGGAGGATTGCCATAGGCAAAAGTTATAAAAGAAGGAAGTGGTGTGATGCTTACACCAGATAAAGATATATGAGATGGCAAAAGCAGTGAAAAATATAGGGATTTATTAAGCAATTAGATGTTAGAAGGATGGAACAAGGGACTGATATTGAGGAGTTATTAGAAGTGCAAACAAGAGAAACTTCCTACTAACTTTTAAATGCTTGATATTCCTAAGTTTATATGGAGGCAAGGCTACAAGAGTTAGAGTCAGACTTTAATAGATGGTATTATAAGAGCAGGAACTATCAGCCTCAAGGGCAAACTAAAGGACATAAGACAACTGAAGTGAATGTCGTATGCTTAATCAAATAGTTTACAAATATGGGCATGACACTTTCAAAGGCATTCAAGTGATTAAAAATAGGATCTTTTGCGGTCATTGCCACCTAGGCTATCATTGAACCCATTGCCAAGTGGTGATGATGCCAATGCATATTATGCCTTTGATCAAAGAGCTAGTCATTGCATAAATGAGTGTTATTAACTTAGGCATGACATATAGGATCTAATTGATTTTAAGACTATCTTTCCACCCACCCTAGGGTAGTTGAGCACTAAGGGATACCCTCTCCCTAGTTATCAAAATATATCACCTCCTACTTAGCGGACTTTTATGGTGGCATCAAGGATTATTGAAGAAGTTGTGATAGAAACCATTGAGGACATATCACCCATTAATGCTATTATGACTATTTATGCTATTAACCTTTAGAAAAGCTCAAACAAAGAAGGAGAGGAGCTTAAGAAGGAGATCAATATATGGGAGGATAGCGTTAATAAGAAGGTAGAATCATAAGTGAATCATGTGTAAGACTTGAAACATGCTTTTAGGGGTCTCTCATAAATGAGGACTTTTCCCCTATGTAAGGAGTATGAGAATGATAAATTTGATTGAAATATTGATGATTTTAATGATTTAATGATGACTAATTAAAATCTAATATGAGTTAAAAAGAATGACTAAGAAATAGGAAGGTTAAAAATGCTAACTCATAATAAGAAAGTAAATATAAGTTAAGATATATAAGTAAGCATATGTAAGAAAAAAATAATTAATGAACACGCATGAATGATAGAATTAGAGGTTTAATAATGAAGAATATGCCAATATATTATACAAAAGAAAGTTATGGTAAAGTGCTTATTAAAATAGATGAGAAATGATGATAGAAGTTAAGGTATAAGCTATGCTAGGTGCATGAATTTTTATGGTTACTAAGGTATATAAGTGTGCTTAATGTGTGATCAAATGACAGTTTAATGAAATGTTCTAAATTTATTTTATATGCCTAGAGTTGGCATTTTAAGTGTGTTGAAGAAAAGAACAAAAAGTTGGAAGCAACACTTCTAAAAGGTTTGAATGCTCTATTTGGGCATTTTGGTCTTTTCACACTTTTTTATGTTTATTTTATTCCTAAACATAACTATAATTCCATTTTCCATCATTCTTAATGCCTAAAAATGGTGTTTGGAGTGTATTAAATAAAAGGACAAAACAATGGAAACATAGTTCATGGATTGGAAGTAACATTTTTAGTGGACTTTTTTTAGAATACTCCATTTAGGCAATTTGGATTTTTTACTCCTATTTCTTTTTCCTAAACATGACTCCAACCCCATTTTCATCAGTTTTTAGTAGTCCAAAACTCACCAAAATCATCCCAAAACCTCTCCTCCATCAATGCCTACCAAATCAAGTTAAGAGAATCAAGTTTGCTCATCCATCTTCTTCCATCTTTTAAGTAAGTTTATGACTTTCTCCTCTTTATTTCAAGTAAGTTATAATCTTCCATATTTTTTGTATATTTATTCTATATTTGAGTAAGTGTGTTTATGGTGTTCTTGAGCTTAGTAGTGATGGAAGAGATGAAGTTTTGCATTATTATGGCATGAAAGATGATGTTGTCTTCAATTGAGGCTTTAGAAGGAATTGATTCATATGGACTAATTTCAGTCTTTCATAATGATTATTGAGCTTATAAATGCTAGTTAACATCCTAATCTTTCTGTTTAAAATGAGAATTGAAGCTTGAGTGGTATTTTACAGCTTGGTTGAGATTTTGAGGAAATATTGATGTCTTAATAGGCTTTATGAAGTCCTTATGTAAATGAATTATGTTTACAAGGAGAATTAATTTTAAATTGAGTTCCTTGATCATTAATAGTTAATTAGATGTTAATTAGTGTTCTAATATTCATGTTGAAGAAGAGAATTGAGCTTAATTGATATTTTAAACCTTGGTTGAACTAAAGGCAATGTTAATGTAGTATATGATTGAAGCTTTGAAAGGTGTTGATATATATATATATATATATATATATATATATA
>CATIWR010039846.1:0-16389 GCA_949677035.1 Omphalea diandra | reverse complement strand
AATTTTATAGTGGTTCGGGTATTAATTAACCGTACATGCACTTCTCAATTCACCAATTGGGTATTTCACACAATCTTCAGTGTTTTATAAGCTCACACTCAACCTAGTGTTTAGGCTCACACCAAACCTTACAAGTGTTTTTCAAGGCTCACACTCAACCTATACAAGAATTTTACAACTAGGCTAACTTTCCAACCTAAATAAGAGTTTTTTATTCAATGGCTCACTCTCAAACCCTACATAAGGTGTTTGAAGCTCACACCAAACTATGTATAAAAAAATAAGGAATTAAAGTAGAGAATTAACTTTTCAAGAGTTTTAGCACGACTAATTGTTCTTCTCTTGCATTAACATTAGTTTGGTGGAGTATTTATAGCCCACATCCACCAAAGAGACATTACTATAAAACTATCAATAAATCTCTAAGATGTACTAGGTAGATTCATCATTAAATGCTTGTCAGGCTGAAGTCGCGGTCGCTACTACCTTTTCACGGTCGTGAATTTCCAATTGTGGCTGAAAATACTATTTGTGTCTAACAGCTAGTCCACGTGGTAGCTCCTTATTCGTCCATCAGAAAAATATAGTCATTGTGTTCTAACTGCTCACAAAAGTCAAGGTCGCGATTCTTCTTTGACCAGAGCACGACTCGGGACGTGAATTCTTCTGTTTGAAAGCCAATCTTCTTCTTCTTGAATCACGGTCGCTACCCAAAATGTTGCTCTCGTGAATTTTGTTTTGCAACAGATACTTAGGACCCTTGGCATGCTATGATTGTGGACTTGCTTCCCTCTTTAATCACTTTGAAAGTCGTGGTTGCGATTAAGGAGTGACACACACTGCGAATTCGTCCGAGATTCAACCAAATCTCCTTCAACTGAGTCAGAACTGTGAATTAGCCCACGAATTCCTCTGTCCTAGCTTCATCCATTCTTATAATAGTGTCAAGGTCGCGATTTAGAGGATACCGATCATGAGTTTGGATGTTCTTCTATAAGATGGAGATTTTGACTACCATAGTAGATAACTCTTATAAACTGTAAAAATAATATATAAAATTAACATTAGAACTTTCAATCTATATTGTCAAGATCAAAAGAGAGCTTTGACTTAGGTTTGAATAACTTAGTCTAACAAAAGGAATTGTCAATCATGGAGATACTCTAACATGTATAAGGTTAATGATTTATGGTTCATCAATCGAGGTAGTTTATAAACTTGAGAATGATACTCTTTAAAATCTTTGAAAGGCTTTAGAAGAAAGCGATTTTAGGACCATTAGCACCTAGATGTCCATCAAATCTCTTGCCTAGGGATCATAATGTCAATACATATGCTTTCCATCAAGGCATTGATCATCATAGAAAAGAGTGTTAAAGGCTTGAACACGAGATTCCAAACTTGATTGATTCAAAGAACAATATTCTATTCACATTAGGATAGTCAATCATTAAGCAAAATTATCTTCCTAACTATTAAAATGTACCAACCCCTACTTAGAGGACTTTTTTAATTAACTCTAGGTTTGTAAAGAAGTTGTGATAAGGATATTTTAATATACAGCACTGTCAGAAGGCATAAAGATGGTCCTTACCATTAATTTATGGGAAAGTTTAAATGCAAAAGGAGAAAAGTGTTAAGAGGATAAACGTATAAAAGATGGTGATAACGAAAAGCAAAAGCCTTAGGTGAACAATGTCATTAAAAGTGGAAGATTTTATAAGCACAGGAAATGAGAAAGGAGCATTATACAGAGAAACAAGCTGAGTAACCTCCTATTAAGGAAAAGGAAAATGAGGGTGTTATTTTTGAATCAACATGTCAAAACTATTTATGTCCGATAAAGAAAATTGAAAGGCAGTGATTGAGGCACTATCTAGTCTCACCATATCTAAAGGGATGATGCCCATTAAGATTATGTCTTCAATAAGAAACTTAGACAAAATAAAGTCATCTTTTTATAAGAAATTACCCTTAGAGTGAAGGGGTCACAACATGGCATTATTCATCTAAGCAGAGGTGAAAGGAAAATGCACTCCTTATGTCTTGGTGGACAACAGATCAGGGATTAACATATGTTTTTTGGAGTTACTACCTAAGTTTATGATTTTCATAATAGATTTAAAGGCCTTTGAGATAATCATTTATACCTATGATAATAGTAAAAGGCTGGTCATATCAACCTTTAAGACCATGGTAAAGACATTATTTATAAAATCAATAGTGGAGTTTATAATGTTGGATATTTCAATTACCTTTTCTTTATTATTAAGGAGGACACAAAATCACCCTTTAGGGGGAGTCCTATCCACTATACATGGAAAAGTAAAGATCTCATATGAAGGAGAAGATGTCACCATCTGTGATGTGCTAAGGGAGATGGTTCTGGCTTTAAGCATTGTTATACCACATTTAAGGGGATTTCAAAGGGCAAGAATCTATAATAAGTGGGTGGATCCTATGATGGCCAACATCATGTAAAAAATGAACTTTTTGCCATGATAAGGGCTTAAAAAGTTTGGCATAGTGATCCTTGAATTTATAAACATCCTTATATAGTTTATCAAGTTTGGATTACCTATTAAGAGGATAAGGGAAAATTTAAAGCTAAGAACCATAGGGCCATTATCATAGTACTTTGATATAGAAGGGAAATTATAGACGAAGAAGAAGACATATAACTCGATTGGGATTTCATCTATGACCTAGAGAATGTCTTCTCTCATAAAATGTAAATCAACATTAAAAAGTTTAGAATGGGTAAGAGTTTAATAGGAGAACCATTGAGAAAAAAGTTAAAAGTTCAATAGGATCACGAGAGTGGAAGAGAAGCTTTAGTTTTGGGGCATAAAGACGAAGCCAAAGGAGATGCCATCAAATTATTACATGGTATATGGAATGATTGGCCTTGCAAAGAGAAGAAGAAACACAATTTGAAAGACATGTTCAAACTCATTATAAAGGAGAAGTTAGTCATCATGCCTAAGTAGTAAGAGGATAGATATCACAAAAGGTGAATCCTGAGGATGGACCCCACTAATATATAGGTAATAATTGAAAGTTCTTTTGAAATGGTGACTATTGATAAGATATAAATGTAACTAGACTAAAGGGCAAATGAGACACTATGGGAGAGCTTTCTACAAATCAAAAGTAATGATACAATGAAAAGAGAATTTGAAGAGGTTGTTAAGGAAATAAGAATTAGCAATATAAATGTTGAAATAGCTAGTGAACAATTAAACAGTGATAGCCTAAAAGTCTCTTTTGATTAGGATTTAAAAAAAGAGTTTGTTCAGTTAGGATACGATACCTAACTCAAAAGAAGTTTAAGGATTAACTACACTAGCAGATATGCCTTCTAAAGATCCTATTCATGAATTAGTTGTAGATTTTTTCTAGTCTATTTTAGGACGATGTTGTATTTCTCGCGAAAGTCAAAATAATGAATGATAAGGTTTCCTACTTATGTGATGTCTTTCTTTATGGAATTATACAGGATATACATTATTTTATATGCACATTTAATATTAATTTCATGTATACCACTACTTTTGATCTTGATATATAGCAAAATCGAAAAATTTTGCCAATTGTGAGTAACACCATACTAGAAAAGAGAAGAAATTTCGAGTAGTTGTTAAGGAAGTACTAGAGAGTATTCACATAAACATATGAGGACATATCAAGAATTGATCGTCAAATTGTTGAGCACACTTTACCTATACATTAGTTGATAAAGTAAAACCTAAGTGATTAAGGGTAAAATAGGCAAAGATGAAGTGGCCAACATACTGAGACTAAATTTTTAAAAATGGGATTGCACAAAATGGCTTACCAATATGGTGTCAATGCCTAAGAATGATGGACATGTGAAAGTGTGTGTTGATTTCAAGGACTTGAATAAATCCTCCTTAAAGGATGACTTTCTACTACCTTACATTGATGTGCTAGTTGATAGTGTTGCAGCATGCATCATGTATTCATTTATGGATGGTTTCTTAGAATACAACCAAATTCTCATAACCATAATGGACAAGGTTAAAACAGTCTGTATCATTGAGTGGGGAACTAATTGTTATAGGTAATGCCATTTTAGTTAAAGAGTGTTACGGCTATATATTAGAGAATAACGACTACATTACTCCATCACTTGAGAGGTTTATGTTGATGATATGATGTTGAAGTTTGACACCTGCAAAGGTTATTTTAAGGCCTTAGAAAATTCTTGCAAAAGGTAGATAAGAGGAACATATAGCCAACCTAAAGAAATGAGTATTTAAAGTTGCCTTTAACAAATTATTAAGACATATGATGAGTGACAAAGGTATTAAAGTGGACCTAGATATAGTCAAAACCATGTAGGAGATATTAACACCAAGGATAGAAAAGAGGATCTAAAATAGACAATTAATTCATGAATAGGATTCTTTTTTCCACATCAAGAATTAGTTGTTCATAAATTTCTAGGACATATCCAGTACAACAATCAATTTAATGCAAGGTTGACCCCTAATATATGAACATATCTTTAAGATTTTGAAAAAAGACTAGATTGTGGTATGGAACAAATAATACAAAGAAGTCTTTGAGAGGATCTAGTAGTACCTATCTAATCCATCAATATTAAAGCCGCCAAATCTCATATGGCCCTTAATTTTATACTTGACAATTGAGGATAAATCTATGGGGGTAATTTTAACATAAAATTATGACTCAGGGAATGAATATGTAATCTGTTACCTTAACAAGAAACTTTTTGCTTATGAGGAGAAGTGCAATCAAATTAAGAAAACATGTCTAGTTATGGTCTAGGCTAGAAGGAAACTATGACATTAATTCTAACCATGATCGATAAAGATATCTCAAGATTAGATTTGGTCAAGTATTTATATGAGGCACCATCCTTAATAGAAAAATTGGCAAAGTGGTTAATTATCCTCATAGAATTTGATATCAAATATGTAACACAAAAGGTAATTAAGGGTAAAATTATTTTGAAATACTTAGCACAACTACTATCACAAAGGAAGAGTAAGAACTACCTCAATTTCCTAATGAGAATCTAAGGGCAATATAAGGATCAAGGATGAAGATGTATTTTGACAAACTAGTGAATAAGAGATAACAAGTGTCAAAGTAATCCTTATCTCACTAGAAAGGGAAATGCTACATTTGGCTAAGAAGCTTGAGTTTCAAGTAGCAAACATGGCATAGTATTAAGCATGTTTCTTTATATTAGAATCATTAGTTATGATAAGAGTATATAGGTGAAAGTATTTGGAGACTCTATGTTAGTGATTTCCTAAGTTAATAATAAATGGGAATTAAAAGAGGAATGATAAAGACCATACTTGAAAATGTAAAGGTATTGACCCAAACTTGCAAAGATGGACATTTCACCACTTACCATGAGAAAAAAACATGATGGTAGATGTTTTGCTACTTTGGTTTCTATTTGAGATGGGCCACTGGAGATGCCGGTGAAGCCATTATTTGTGACCAAGTTTAGCATGTCTTATTATATAGGCAAGAGGGTGATGCAAGTATCAAAAGATGAAAACCATTGTACTATGACATTCAAAGATATTTAGAGTATAAGATATAGTCAAAAGGTATAAAAAGAAAGGATGAAGATACCATTAAGAGGTTAGGCTACAATTCAGTGCTCATGAGAGTATGATTTATGAAAGATTACCTAATGAAATTCATGTAAGATATCTGATAGAAAAGGAGGCAATATGAATTAAGGAATAGGTACAAACAGGTGTTTATGGTCTTCACATGAATAGGGTGACTTTGTCCATAAAGAGCATAAGGTAAGGGTACTTATAAACCATGGAATAAGATTGTATTAAGCTACTAAGAGCTTGCAATAAGTGTAACAACCATTTTCATTTACTAATCATGGCATTCATGTTCAAAAATACATATGCATAAAGGTTGATTCATCATACATACAAAATCCAACATGTATTAAAGGTACATATATGTTAACTAATATTCAAGGCTAGTGACCATAAATTAGTTTCTATCTTGATATATGTACAAGACATAAGGAGAGAGAGAGTTGCAATTCAGCCAAAAACCTATACTCTATATGTCTATATGCAAAACTCCAAGCTCCAAAGTATCTAAACCCTATGTTTTAGTATCTAAAAAACATAATTGCGATTTGGTAAGTCATGACTCAAAGAATAAAAATAATAATCAGATTCTTATAGCACAACCAACAATCAAATATGATTAGGATACATTACAAGTAAAAGAATTGATTACGCAAGTGCAAATGCAATAGATTAATTTTTTTTCATGACTTTACAAGGCAAATACTGCTCCCGGGAATTCATGTAATTCAAATGATATTTAATTTTGCTAGCCAACACATAATAAGTGAATCATTTGATCATTAACATGTGCCAATAGGACATATTGATCCCTTTTCCAAGTGATTTACAAGTGTTTGACAAGCCGATCACAACATCCTTTTAGTTCCATATGTAAGTGTTCATTCACAATGGTATACCAAGTAATCATTAAGAGCATATAATTCTCACTTGACTCGTATTCACATGTTAAATGGCATCATTCAATCACATATACATGCAATAGAACATAACTATATCATAAAAATCATCACACATACACATTATAATCTAATTATAGCTTTTACTCACCTTTTATTGTGACCAACTTTTATGGTAGGTTTGGAACTCTCTCTTAGGCTTCCTCAATGTGTTAGAATCCTAAAATTTGATACATATTTGGTTATAAATATGTTAAAATGATTTTGAATGCTTGGTATGAAACTATCGGTATGTTCCATGCAAGTGGACCTAGTGTTTATGCAAATTTTCCTTGTATGACAGTCTGAACTTGCTATAATAAAATTGTAATAACTCTTACTATACTTATCCAACAAACTTGATTCTTTATTTCAAATAAACTAAACACATAATGATATAACATATTCAAATTTAAGGTCAATATAAAACATATAGAAAAAGTGACGAATTTTTTAATTTTGCCCTGTCTCAATGTCATCTCAGTCTAAGTAGCTCTTACAATCTTGGGAATATCTCAAATTGTACAAATCCATTTGTAAAAATGATTCACTAAAAGTTAAAAAAACACATAAAGAAACATTTTTTATGTTTCACTCATTGTCTAATTCAGTCTATAAAGTCACTAAAACTAATGACCAATCTCAGGGTCAGTAGGTTTTCAACATGTTAACAATTAGTCATGATGAAAGGGCAATATATCATCAACCATGATAAATTTAGCAAAATTATTTTACAAAAATGTAGATCAGACATAAATATATACTCTCAAGTTTTGTACATCATCAAATTCTGATTCTATGGCCATTAAACCTTTAGAAAACATAATTAAAAGACTAATGAGGTTTCATCAAGTTCAGGATTAGTCACAATCAATGAGTCATACCTCTTTCCACACAACAGATTAAGCAAAAATGCTTTAAAGGTATTTATAAAGGATATAAACCTACAAATTTTATCCTTGGTACTTTGTCTAAATCAACACATAAGGTCATCAAAATATATGAAAACAGCCAGACTAAGAAGATTTCAGTTGGCTGTGAACCAGCCCTAATGAAGGGGACATAGTTCTTCACACACACAAAATTAAGAAAAAATATTTTATTTTAATTTAAATGGGGCATAAAGCTCCAACTTTCATATTTTACACTTTCCCTAATTCCTCTTCTAGGGTTATAAAATTATGGGTACAAAATCCACTCTAACAACAAAACCAACACATTCAGCTCTTATTTCCTTTGAGCTTCAACATTCATACATAAGCTCTACCTCAAATACCCCATAATTCTTACTAACCATGCATGTTTAACATTTCATGAAGGAGGAATTTCATGCAGTAAGAAAATAAAATCACTTACCTCTTTTTCCAAAACTAGAAAAGCTTAGGGTTTCCTCTAAACTAGCTCACTATTTTCCCTCTCCTCCTTCTTCTTCTTCTTCCTCTCTTCTTCCTTTTTTTCTTTCTATTTTTTGCACTCCTTCACATTTTTGGATCTCTAATCTAACCCTAAAAGATGAAATTTTTAATTTGTATATCTACCCTAATAAGACAAAATCATGGTGTCTCACTACCATTGGTTGGAAGTTCAATATTCCTCTTTTAGTCCCTCTTCTTCACTCTTTCATCACCTTCATTCATCTCCTAATCCCTATATGTTCCTTATATTGTTAAATAAGTTCTAAAACACCATTATTTATGATGTTATAACATTCACACAACATAAGATAACTTTCCATGCAATTATACAAACATCACAATTATATTCAAGTGCCCCAAATGCAATGGTGCAAATGTCATCGTTGTGCTTATCAAATTCACATATCTAAATGATCATTTATCCAATGCATATATTCATATGGGATTACAAATCATTTATGCAATGAATATGTTCACGCAACAATGCCAATGAATGACGATAGGGATGTTATAATGAGTGCCAAGTTTATGCTACTCTCAACCACTTTCCTTTAATAAAACTATAAAATCTAACCCAATTATGGTGATTCACAGCATGGGGCATTGATGTCATGGGCAGATCAAATTAGCATCCATAAAAGGTCACAGGCACATCATGGTGATAATTTTTTGAAATGGATGAAGCTAAGCCATTTGAGAAACTTAGCACAAAGCAGATGACTAAGTTTATAAAGAGGAATTTTATTTGCCACTATAGTGTGGTACATTATGTGGTAACAGATAATGGTGTACATTCCCAAGTTGAGGCTAATTTAGTTTAAGAAAATATAGGGTGACCAACCACAAGTCCTCGCCTTATACCCCATAAGTAAATAAGGTAGCACAAGTAGTGAATCAGAATGTCAAAACCATTCTAACTAAAATAGTGAAGACATATAAGGATAAAAATTTCCTTTTGCCTTATAGGGGTTTCATACCATAACTAGGACATCCACTAGGTTGTCTACTTATTCTTAGTATATGCCATAGAATATTATTTTCCATTGAAGTTGAGGTGAAATTCCTCCAGATCCTACCCAAAGTCAAGATTTATAATAGTGAACTCAAAACAAATATCATCAGTTAGCTATAATTTGATGAGAAAAGGCTGAAGACCCTATATCATATAAAGCTATATCAAAAAAAAAAAAGGATGGCATGTACCTATAGTAAGAGAGTTAAGCTAGAGAGTCAATTTATTAATAACAAGAGTAGTGGATTTAGTACTAATGGTAATCTATCAATAACCCCACATATACAAGGAGAAAATTTAAGCTAAATTGGAAAGGTCCTTATATGTTCAAGCAGATATATTTGGGTGGAGAAAAACAAAGCTATCAAACTTGGATAGAAATGAGTTCTCTGAGCTTGAAAACCTAGACCAACTTAAGAGGTATCTTGTATGAGATAAGAAAAAAAGGAAGAACATTGTTAGGCTAAATACTCAAAAAGCTAATCTAGGAAAAAGGTAGGGCAAAGGAACAAAGAAGCTCGTTAGACTAAGAACCTGAAAAGGCAATCTATGAAAAAGTTAACATAGTCTACTGGGTTGAAAATTTGAAAGCGTACATCAAGTAAAAGTTAGGGCAAATAAAACAAATTTCTTCTTTTAGTCCCAGATGCCAATTGGTGTCTTTTTAATAGTTATCAAAGGGCCAAAGGATACATTACCTCCTCTTTTGTTTCCATTACCATTAAGATGTGCTAAATTGATTTTGAATTTTGCTTTATGCTTTTTAGTCCACTTTATTAAGGATATAAATTTTTATATCAAACAATATTTAGTGTAAGAAGCATACCAAGTCAAAGAAGAAGAAGTAGATATTGTCAAATTGATTCTTTACTTCTTTCTTTCCTTATGCTCACCTAAAAGAAGAAGAATAAGAAGAAGAAGTAGAAGAAGAAAATAGAGAGAGACAGAGAGAGAGAGAAGCTAGTACAAAAGTAACATGCTAAGTTATTTAGAGATTAGGCAAAAGAGTAAGCAAGTAAGCAATGATAAACTTTAAACATGGGAAGTAAGGGAAAAGCATCACCATGTTATAATTAGCAAAACTAAATGATCACCATAATATGATTTTATTAAAACTAATGTGAAATAACTCATCTCTGAATTAGCTAATTTTCGAAATTTGGGCAATCAATGAGAAGGAGATTAGTTGTTTGGATCGGATGGAAGGTTAGAACATGGTACAAATATGAAATATATCCTAAAACTAAAAGTAACACTTATCGTACATGCTTTTGAAATAAATAAAATAGTCTTCTTGTTAACTATGATGTTCATATTGTATGTTATTCTAATGTCTTATGAATCTTATAACCATGTTTTGAAGTCATTAGCCTTAAAACTGATGGCCCTGATGGACAGAAAAAGGTAAACTGGGCACTCAACCCATGCAGCGTTCACCTTATCCAAGAAGTGCCAAGTGGCCCCTCCACGAATGAAGAAAAGAAGCCTATGAGGGAGCCCAAGTTGATAATAAACTTAGTATAGATCATAAAAGGTGCTAGAAAGTATAGCTAGTTTAATCAAATAGTCAATTTAGATCTTCAAAGTAACCTCAATCAGTCTTCGTTAGGGACATATCTAGCAAATATCATTATTAGAAATATAGGTTAGCCACTTAATCTATGCCACCATAGAAAGAAGGCCTCAATAAGCATTTATTGGAATGATGTTATCAAAAATACTATCTTGCGTCAACTATAGGAACCTCCAACAAGCCTAATTTATTGTACAATCAAATCTAATAAAAAAAGAAAAATGATGAAAAAAAAACAAAAATTTTGTTAGGTTGAACACCTAAAAGGGTAACCTAAGCAAAATTAAGCCATTTTTTGGATTGAAAACTTATAAATGTGGTCTAGGAAAAAGTTAGGACTAATAAAGAAAAACAAGGAGAAATAAAGAAAAATAAAGAAAAGGATTGCAATAAAAGTTACTAGAATAAACCTTTCTTGAACAGCTTACCTACAGTAGTAATGGCATCCCTAAAATATATTCTTACTGCTAAAAGCAACTTTGCCTAAACCTATTAAGGTCTTACTAAGAATTATGAGTATTAGGGTCCAACCCATCTCAATCTCCTCAAAAAGCTAGAATGCTTGGAAGCCCACCTCAATATATTCCTTCTTAAGTAGTAACTCCCCCATTAGGTGTTGGTATATGAATGTTGTCCCTTAGCACCAAGAAGGGGGGGTTGAATTGATGTATAAAAATTTAAAAGACAAAGAAGAGGGGAAGAATAATGAGTAGAATTGAGACAACGATTTATAGTGGTTTGGGTATAATAGACCCTACATCCACTCCCCAATCAATCAATTTGGTATTTCACTATCTCAAGGCATTTTCAAGCTCACACCTAACTTATACAACTTGTGTTTTGATGGCTCACACACAACCTTACAACAATGTGTTTTTAGACTAACACACAACCTCACTTAAGTGTTTCACTAGGCTCGCACTTAAACCTTTCTTAAAGTGTTTTTACAAGCCAACACTACAACCTTACAACTTGGTGTTTAATGCTCACACTTAACACTTACAATTTCATAAAGAAAATTGAAGAAAATAAGTAGCAAAGATTGAAAGCTTTAATTACTTGCAATAAATTTCTTAGCAACCTTTTTCATGGTTGTTTGATGGAGTATTTATACCCAAACTTCACCAAATAGATGTTGCAGAACATAGCTCATCAAATCTTTAAGACATGTTTGACAGATTCTGCATTAAATACTTGACAGTCTCAATTCGCGGTCGCTACTACTCATTAGCAGTCGCGAAATCTAAATTTCTAAAAGAAAATTCCATTTGTGTCTAATGGCTAGTCCACGTGGCAGCTTCTGATTAGTTCACTAGGAAATATAATTGTTGCTCTTTTACCTACTTTCAGAAGTCGCGGTCGCGAGATTTCTTATACAGGACACGACAGAGGACTCAAATTTGTCTGCCAAAAATGGTTATCTTCTTCTTTACGATTCGCGGTCACTACCAATAAGATGCCTCCACGAAATTTGACTTTCAACGGTCCACTAGAATACGTGTCATACTGTGGCTGTGGACTTGCTTCCCTCTTAAGTCATTTCGAAATTCGCGGTCGCAACTTGGGCATGATACTCACCGCGATTTCATTTATTGATTTTGGACTCATTCATTTGGATGAATCACGGTCGAGAATGGCTCCGCGACTTTGCCTGTCTGCTTTCTAGCAATGCTTCTTTTCATATCGCGATCACGAATACAAAGTAGCGGTCGCGATTTAAAAGTCACTTTTCAAACTTGAAGATTTTTGAGCTACATCCAACTTCTAACTTAGATAAAAACTAAAGGCTACAAAATAACACTAATTTGAAATATTAGACATGATCATTCTCCTTTGTCAAGATCAAAAGAGGTCCAAGACTTGGGTTAACTACCTTAGTCCAACAATCTCCCCCTTTTTTATTTTGACAACTTAGATTGACCCTTAGTAATAATAATGCAGAAAAAAAAATGAAGTTGGATTGTAGGTAAAGATTCAATGAATACTTAAGATAAAAGTTTTCTAAGTATATTATTCATTCAAACATAGTGAATCTAAGAAACAATAAGTATGATGTTCCCCCCTTAACTTATGCTATAATTTTTTGACTTAGATGTTTTTCCCTTTAGGCTTAGGTCATATACACTCTCTCTCCCCCTTTTGCAAGATCAAAAAGAGGAGGAATTAGGGAGAAAGTAAACTCATGCATAAGTAATAATAAGGAGTAAAAGTAAATATAAAAAGCAATTGATAACAACAACATAAGATCACAATATAGCAAATAAATAACTTTTATTTATTTATAACTTGTGGGATCACAAACTTTTAAACATAAGAAAAGAGAAAAAAGAATACAAAGAGATCCCTAAACTAGAAAGTAGGAGACCCATCATCACTATAAGTGTCTCTAACTTGTTCATCGTTGGCACCCTCAACTTTTTCACCGTCTTTAACTTCATCATTGTCGACTTCCTTTTGAGTATCTTCAAATTCTATAAAGTCTAGATAGTGGCAAGGTGGAACTCTAAGTTTTTCTTAGAGATCCATCATATCGTTGTAGAGGTGAGAGAGTAAGAGAGATCATCGCTTCATCATCCGCATAAGCTTATCAAGTGTTGTTGATGGTGGAGAGAGATACTTGGGCCTTAGGCTTAGGTGGTGGAGGAGCAGAGAGAGAAACAGCGTCAAGACATAGACGCTTCCTTTTGGAAGCTTGCAAGCTCTCCATACGCTAAGCTCCAAAAGCACCAAGAAGATATGCGTAGGAATTAGGATGAATCGCCTTAGCATTGATGAGGTAGGTGAGGTCCAAAAGTTCTGAGAGGGTAGATACTTCTTGGTGAGTAGATTCTCCTTGTCCTCATCAAGGACTCACACAGATCGATGGATTGCGATGATGTGTGAGGGGAGCAGAAATTGACTCTTCGGCTTCGTGCTCATGTGGATTAGTTGATCCACAAGGTAGCGGCCGGTCTGGATGGGTTTGTTCTTCACGAGATTAAAGAGGAATGCAAGATCCTTTTATGAGACCTTCTCGTTCCCATCACCTCTAGCATTGATGGAGAAAGTGATGATTCGATAAAGAATCCATAAAGGTAAGGACATATCATGCTTTGTGAGAGAGGATCTTGGGTCGTGTCTCGCTTCGATCGAAACCTCTGCCCAAAACTCTGAGTATATGACATCGAGAGCCGAAACAATGAATGTAATGTGCTCGCCGATTTGGAGGTTGAAGATGGAGGATAGTTGCTTGAAGGTGATAAAGTATGGATCCTTAAAGGCGCAAAAGATGAGACCATACTGCCCGACAGGAGATTCTGCTTTACAGCTCAGTTGATCCATGCACATGAATTCTTGGACAATCTCTTCGTACCCCGATTCATTTCTAAAAATGAATTCATTCCAGCCAAGGTTAGATAAGAATGCTCGAATTTCATTGTGAAACCCAAGGGTTTCGAGTATAAATGTGGAGGGTATTTTGTTGGGCAAAATGACTTTGGAGAGATTTGCCTTATATCTCTCCTTTTCTTTGCGGGTTACTCCCTTCATGTAGATGAGGGAAGGAGGAGTAGAAGGTTGGGCTATACTCTTGCCTTTCTCAGCTCTGGACGATTTCTTTAGAGCCATAAAGAACTTGAGAGAAATTGAGAGATTTAGAGAGTAATTTGAAAAAGAGAATATGTTTGAAGTAGATGTGAGAAAAACACTGTTGAAGGGGGTATTTATAGGCTTGAATGAGCAGGAAAACGGTAACAAACTGCTAGAAATTGATTAAATGAAGGGTTAGAAATGGTTGCCCATCAAATCACATAGATGTGAGATGGTTATTCAAATTTGCGTTCGCGAAAATGGAGGTCGCGACTACGAATTTCAAAAAATATGAGTGACAAACAAATTTTCCTCAGGAATACACACTGCAACAATCAAAAATTTGAAATTAATGACCAAAATTTACGGTGGGGAGAAATTTCGCGACCTCGAATTGACGTTTGATAGCTAGTAGAACTTAACTTGCAATTCGCGACCGCAAATTATGAGTCAGCAAGGATAAGAATGAAAATTTTTGAAAAACATGTGATCCCCTAGAAATAAATAATAAAACCTTCCATATAAATCATCAATCAAACATTTCACATACACATATCACATAAGATCGAACAAGAATTTTCACTCGAGGGAGTTTCCATCAAGCATTCTCAATTCTCTCTTAATGAAGTTCATCCTTTCTTCATTTAGAGGTTTAGTGAAAATATCTGCAAGTTGATGATTAGTGTCAATGAATTCTAACAGAACATCACCTTTTTGCACATGATCTCTAAGAAAATGATGCCTAATATCTATGTGCTTACTTCTAGAGTGTTGGATGGGATTCTTTGAAAGATTGATAGCACTAGTATTGTCACATTTGATAGGAACAATTGCTTTGCCAAAGTCCTTTAATTGTTGTTCCATCCAAAGAACTTGGGTGCAACAACCCGCTGCCATATACTCAGCTTTCGTAGTAGGCAAGGCAACCGATACTTGTTTTTACTAAACCATGAAACTAAGCATTCATCTATGAATTGGTAAGTCCCGAAAGTGCTTTTTCTATCTAATAAGTTTTTCACATAATCTGCTTCTGAATACCCAACTAGGTTAAAAGATGTATTCCTAGGATACCATAGTCCTAAGTGAATAGTGTCATGCAAATATTTGAAAATTCTTTTTACAGCATTCAAATGAGATTCTCTAAGTGAAGATTGAAACCTTGCACACATATAAACACTAAACATTATATCTAGCCTAGAAGCAGTAAGATAAAATAGAGATACGATCATACCTCGATATATCTTTTCATCTACTACCATACCCGATTCATCCTTATCTAGCTCGATGGTACTACTCATTGGAGTTTTTGCTACTTTGCATCTTTCCATGCCAAATTTCTTTATAATTTCCTTCGTGTATTTGGTTTGGTTGATGAAGATCCCTTCTTTGAGTTGCTTGATTTGTAGACCAAGAAAGAATTTGAGCTCTCCTATCATGGTCATTTCGAATTCCCTAGTCATACACTTAGCAAATTCCTTACAAAGAGATTCATTAATAGCATCAAAGATAATATCATCAATATAGATTTAGATAATTAAAGTGTCTTGCTTGTGCTTTTTAACAAATAGTGTAGTATCAACCTTTCCTTTCTCAAAATCATTTTGCAAGAGAAATAGACTCAGTCTTTCATACCAAGCTCTTGGAGCTTGTTTCAATCCATACAAGGCTTTGTTTAATTTAAAAACATGGTTTGGAAAATAATGTGATTCAAAACTAGGAGGTTGTTTAACATAAACTTCCTCCTCAATAATGCCATTTAAAAATGCACTCTTAACATCCATTTGGAAAATTCTAAAGTTCATATGACATGCAAATGCTAAGAGAATCCTAATGGCCTCTAATCTTGCTACGAGGGCAAAAGTTTCATCATAGTCTATGCCTTCCTCTTGGTTGTATCCCTTAGCAACCAATCTAGCCTTGTTTCTAGTGATGACACCTTGCTCATCTAACTTGTTCCTAAACACCCACTTATTACTTATAATTGGGTGATTTTTAGGCCTAGGGATAAGTTCCTAATCTTTGTTTCTCTCAAATTGGCTAAGTTTTTCTTGCATAGCAAGTACCCAACTTTCATCTTCAATGGCCTCATCAATTGATTTTGGCTCTAATTGAGAAACAAATGCAAGATTATTATCTAAATGATGTAATTGAGATCTAGTACTTACACCCTTTGATGTATCACCAATGATCAAGTCCCTGGGGTGATACTTGGAGAATCTCCAATCTTTGGGTAGCTCTTGCCTTGGTTCATCCTCTT
>CATIWR010039844.1:0-21320 GCA_949677035.1 Omphalea diandra | reverse complement strand
GCTCTAAAAAATATAGATATATATATATATATATATATATATATATATATATATATATATATATATATATATATATATATATATGACTTTGCTTAGTCTTTACTCTTATCTTTTGGTATTGTGAGATAATAAGTTATAATGATATAGGCAGGTCCATTGGATGATATTATATTAACTTCAACTTTTTTTCCACTTCTTGCTTAAAAATCTTCTGTAAATATATTTATGACAGTTTACAGGAATGTGTGAAGCTTATAGTTAATGGATAACCTGAATATAATTAAATGGAAACATGTAATTACTATACATTCTTTTCACCATCTAGTAGTAACAAATTATTATTTTTGTTGAGTATGATAAGCTGCTGATGGTGATGTATTTTTCCTTGTGTTCATAACAGCTAAGCTGCCTTATTCCATCAGAATCCTTCTTGAATCTGCAATTCGTAATTGTGACAACTTTCAAGTTACAAAAGAAGATGTTGAGAAGATCATTGATTGGGAAAAAACTTCTCCAAACCAAGTTGAAATTCCCTTCAAGCCTGCTCGTGTGCTCTTGCAGGTATGTCGGAATCTTGTTGTGCTCTGTTGTCATGCTAAGAAATGACTCATTGTTTCAATTTATCTCTTTTGTCACCAGGATTTTACTGGAGTGCCAGCTGTTGTTGACCTTGCTTCCATGCGTGATGCTATGAGCAATCTTGGTGGTGATTCCAACAAAATCAATCCCTTAGTGCGTATTGTATTTGTTGTGCAATTCAGTATAAAAGCACTTGGATTTATCAATTGAGTTGCCTTTTTGGAGCTGGTGGTGCAACCCTTTATTTGTATAGGTTTAGTCTAAATTATTCTGATAACTTGTGCATGTTGATCTTAAAATTCTTTGTATGGATTGCGCATGATCTTCTAATAGAAGTGCGGGGATTATTGTGTTCATCTCAGCCCTTCTCTTGATCATGGACATATATTTATCAATACCGTTGGTGTGGATATTGTAATACACTGTGCTTGTGGATGAAACTAATTGATGAATTTTATTTTACGTTATCTTCTTTTTGTTAATGTCTAGACATTTTTTTTTCCCTTACCTCATCTTGAAAATTGTTTGGCTTCCAGGTTCCTGTAGATCTGGTCATTGATCATTCAGTGCAAGTTGATGTGGCAAGATCAGAAAATGCTGTGCAGGCTAATATGGAGCTCGAATTTAAGAGGAACAAAGAGAGATTTGCTTTTCTTAAATGGGGATCATCTGCTTTCCATAATATGCTTGTAGTTCCTCCAGGTTCTGGTATTGTGCACCAGGTATGATTTGGAGCTGCGTTACTGTAAGGCTAGAGTTCATGCTTTAGAATTTGACCTTTAGCATGTATATATCAGTTTTGTTGTGACATGCTTTCTCAACATGTTGATTACTCCATTGCTTTCGAAGTGAATGCTAATTATTAGTGGATATATACATATAGGGAAAAATCATACTAGCTGCCACTTTTAGTGGTAGGCTTTATAGTTTTCATGGATGTGGCATGGTATGATTGACATCCTCAAGTTTCAGGTGAATCTTGAATACCTTGGACGGGTTGTTTTTAACACTGATGGCATACTCTACCCTGATAGTGTGGTTGGAACTGATTCCCACACAACCATGATTGATGGGTTAGGAGTGGCAGGATGGGGGGTTGGTGGTATTGAAGCAGAAGCTGCAATGCTTGGCCAGGTAATTAATGCAAATAGACCACTGAATAATGGAATGGTTATCTTTTTGCAATTCAATGTATTGAAAAGGGGACTTCATTTTTATGTGTTTCTTCTATTAATGAGAGTGCTAATATTTACACTCTGCAAATGCACATTCTCTTAACTAATGCGGCAGATGGTTTGCCCATATGCTTATTTAGGAATGTTTATCTGCTTTTTGATAGTACATTTTCTTCCTTCCAGCTTTCGTTTTTGTTAGTTACATTCTTTTTCTATTGTTGGGGATTCCATGCCTCTTTGAAGCATGTTATATTCCAAATCACATGAGCACTTAATGTTTCTTTATTCTTGTAATGGAGTACTCTATGACTTGTTTCATTCCTTTTACTGATTTCTTGGTCAATTTGCTATGGTGCTAATTATTTCTCCCAGAAAAAAAACAATTCGCTCTGATTCTAGTTATGTCTTTTGTTATTTTCTCTGTCGAATGCCCTTATCTTGCTCACTTTAATTACTTGAATGCTAAATATGCTCGATTTAGCTTTGTGCTTTATTTTGATCTTCAATGTTGTTAATCTGTCACATTTACAGCCCATGAGCATGGTGTTACCCGGTGTTGTTGGGTTCAAGTTATCTGGAAAATTATGCAATGGTGTCACTGCTACTGATTTGGTTTTGACTGTGACTCAAATGCTGAGGAAGCATGGTGTTGTGGGCAAATTTGTTGAGTTTTATGGTAATTGATTTTGATAATTGTTAAATGATCTGTTAATCATTTGGGTCAAGGTTGTCATGTGTTAATGTCCTTGCAGGGGATGGTATGGGTGAGCTATCATTAGCTGACAGGGCCACTATAGCTAACATGTCACCTGAGTATGGTGCAACCATGGGATTCTTCCCTGTGGATCATGTTACCTTGCAATATTTAAAATTGACTGGAAGGAGTGATGAAACTGTGAGTATCTCACACTTCCACACATGGATGCTTGCGATTTGAAGTTTAAAATGTTAGGTGACTAGGTTCATTTTTTTTTATAATATAAATATAATATTGAATATATTTAATAATATAATATTTAACATTGATAAATAATATAATATTTAATACTCCTTTAGGTGGCAATGATAGAGGCATATCTTCGTGCAAACAAGATGTTTGTTGACTATGATGAGGTAAGGCTTCTCTTCTTCTTCTTTGATCCCACTATCATTATTTTAAATATTTGCGGCTAGCTTTAATATTATATCTCATCCTTGAGCTAACTTTTTTCCTCAACCATTACTTTCAGCCTCAACAAGAAAGAGTGTATTCATCATATCTACAATTAGACCTTGCCAATGTTGAACCCTGTATTTCTGGGCCAAAGAGGTGTGTATTCTGTACTTGCATAGTCATTCATTAATGTTGTCGGTTACACTGATTGTGTGCACTGTCTGATGCTTCAATATCAAGTCAAATTATTTTTCTAAGAATTACTGTTTAAAAGTCTAACCTTTCTTCACAGACCTCATGATCGGGTTCCTTTGCGAGAAATGAAGGCTGATTGGCATTCTTGTCTTGACAACAAAGTCGGATTCAAGGTCAGTAGTAAATTTATGCTCTTAAATTTTTTGCATCTTTACGGACTCAATCATATGTTGGGTTTGATTCTCCCTTCAACTATACATAGTGTTTATGGTTGGAGTCCAATGATGGAGTATGGACTGTCTGACTTGCTGGACCAAATTTATTGCTTTTCAGCAAAAATTTCTGATGGTCCTGAGTGTGGACCATGTGACTTGCCTTAGAGGAAAAACTGGGTGTTCAAAATTTGTTACTGTGATTAAAATTCCTGTGAAGGTTCTATAAGTTTAAAAATTGTGCCATTTACTTCTAACATTAACAAGTAATAGCATTTACTTCCACTGACCACAATAACCATAAAGATGTTGCTGCTCCAGCTGTGAGCAGTAGTTTCTGCAATCTATGTCCTTACCGAAACCACTTATTGAGAATTGATCTTTATGGTGCATTGAGTGTCTGCTAATTAGGCTATCAGATCTAATGCTTGTCTGTGTAGAATTTTAGTGTCTCGATTGAGGTATTAGTGTGGAAAATTTAGGAATTCGTGGTCACATTTTCCTTGAGCATGATATGATGCCTTACTTTCAGCTAGTGATGTTGGTAATTTAAGGTCATTGTCATGACTCTGACTTTCATAGGATAAACCTTTTTTTATAAAATTTATATATGTGATACCATACATGTGCCTTGTTTGCATCTGGTTATTGCTTACTGTAAATTATGTACCATTCCTCATAGGTTCTTCTATGATGCAGGGCTTTGCTGTACCAAAAGAGTCACAGGACAAATTGGTCAAGTTCTCATTCCATGGACATCCAGCAGAGCTGAAGCATGGTAGTGTTGTTATTGCTGCAATCACAAGCTGCACAAATACATCAAATCCCAGTGTCATGCTTGGGGCTGGTCTTGTTGCTAAAAAGGCTTGTGAACTTGGTTTACAGGTCAGATATATTTAGATTTATCATATGGTTATAATCCATAACACCCTGCATCTCTCTCTCTCTCTCTCAAGGAGAAAAAGAAAGACCACCCCTGGATGGCTTGGCTGATCTTTTGGCTCTTGTTTCATTTGTAAGATTGTGAACAACAATTTAGGCTTAAACTCTTTTCTCATGGTTGTGTAAATGATTCTTCACCAGGTTAAGCCATGGATAAAGACAAGTCTTGCCCCTGGTTCTGGAGTTGTTACAAAATATTTACTCAAGAGGTATTGCTTGTTGTTTATTTAATTTATTAAATAGCAGTTGCAGAAAGTTAATGGAATTAGTTTGAGTTTGTCTGTAGCTGTGAAGTGAAAGTTGACAAAATTTTTGTTTTGCTTGGTGCAGTGGGCTGCAAAAATATTTGAATCAACAGGGTTTCCATATTGTTGGATATGGTTGCACGACATGCATTGGGAATTCTGGAGAATTGGATGAAACAGTTGCTTCTGCTATTTCAGAAAATGGTACTTTTGATATCTTACTTATTTTTATAAATAAATACTTATTGTACAATAAGTCACATAGCTTAAGCTTTACTGTATTTGGTGTCCATATCTTCCTTTGGTTGATCTAGTCTCTCTCTCTCTCTCTCTCTTCCTCTATAGAATTATGTAACCAAGTGAGGTATCGTTGTATGACTCTGATAGCTTAGGCTTTAGAATATTGTGTTCGCATTTTCCTTGTCTAAACTTTCATATATTTTATCAGACGTTATTGCTGCTGCTGTGCTTTCTGGTAACCGGAATTTTGAGGGTCGAGTTCATCCCTTGACAAGAGCCAACTACCTTGCTTCACCTCCTTTGGTGGTTGCATATGCCCTTGCTGGCACGGTATGTGTAGCATTTAATTATTCTCCTGGTCCACATTGCATGAAATTTTAAGTATATTATGTTTTAGAAACCACCAAAAAATCATGTGTAGCATTTAATTATTCTCCTGGTCCACATTGCATGAAATTTTAAGTATATTATGTTTTAGAAACTATCAAAAAATCAAATGTGGATAGTGAATGCTCTTTGTTATTGTAGCCTAATTTTAAATCATACCTTGACTTTTTGATGAGCATTCAGCTTCGCGGCTGTCTTGAGGATTCAACTTTTGCATGCTGGTTGGAATAAAAACTCCTGCATTGTTATTCCTGATTTTCGATCAATTTGTTAACATGAAATTGGTCTTCAGGTTGACATCGACTTTGAAAAGGAGCCAATTGGAACCGGAAAGGATGGTAAGAATGTCTATTTCAAGGATATTTGGCCCTCTACCGAAGAAATTGCAGAGGTACTGCACACTCACAGAGCTGCATTCTTGTACTATGTATTTCCTGACTTGTTTAAACTTCTAGGAGATGAATCGACTCAGGATAACATATTTTATAGGTTGTTCAATCTGGCGTGTTACCTGATATGTTCAAAAGCACTTATGAAGCAATCACAAAGGGTAATCCCATGTGGAATCAGCTCACTGTGCCAGCTAAAACTTCATACTCATGGGACCCTAACTCTACCTACATTCATGAGCCACCTTACTTCAAGAACATGACCTTGAATCCTCCTGGAGCACATGGTGTGAAGGATGCCTATTGTTTGTTGAACTTTGGTGATAGCATCACAACAGATCACATTTCCCCAGCTGGAAGCATCCACAAGGACAGTCCTGCTGCAAAGTTTCTCCTTGATCGAGGGGTGGATCCCAAGGACTTTAACTCCTATGGAAGTCGACGTGGAAATGATGAAGTGATGGCCAGGGGAACTTTTGCTAATATTCGCCTTGTTAACAAACTTTTGAATGGGGAAGTGGGACCAAAGACGATACATATTCCTACTGGAGAGAAACTTTATGTTTTTGATGCAGCAATGGTAAGTCTTTTTGGCATTGGATCATATACATTGTCCCATGTTTCTTTCTTTCCTAAAACTTCTGCTTCTATCTGACATTATGATTAATTTTAGTGTTCCTTTTTTTTTTTTTTTTTCCTCTTTTTGCTTAGTAAAATACATTCATAAATACTGGCTGGACTCTCAATTTTTAAGCATAAAAGATAACCTTTGTGAAAAAAATGAAAGCAATAAAAGTGAAAAGGTGTGATAGACATTTGCAAAAAGGATAACCTCTTTTGGTGCATGTTAGAAGGCTTTTTGGTTCTATTGGCTCCAAGTATTTTGATGGCACTGCATTATTACTAGTTGCGATTATCTTCTGAAGTGGAATTTGGATTGGTTGAAAAACATGATACAGTTTTGTCATTTGAAGTTCTCTCTTACTAATGCCAAAATATGTCTGCAAGACATGAAGCCTATGATTTATTATTTAATGTTTTATATCAGAATGCTATTGACTAAGTTTCACTACTTCTAATTGCTAATTCTGCATGGTCATTCAACCGTTTCAGAAGTACAAGAGTTCTGGGCATGACACCATTGTTTTGGCGGGAGCTGAGTATGGAAGTGGAAGCTCCAGGGATTGGGCTGCCAAGGGTCCAATGTTATTGGTGAGCTTTCTGGTTTCTGTTTAATAAATTTTCGCTCATACTTCTTTATTTTCATTTTACTAGTGGTTGTCCTTGTTTTTTAATGTTATTCTCTGATTTACATGGTTTTTTCACAGGGAGTTAAAGCTGTGATTGCTAAAAGTTTTGAGAGAATTCATCGCAGTAATTTGGTGGGAATGGGAATTATTCCACTTTGTTTCAAGGCTGGCCAGGATGCAGATACACTAGGGTTGACTGGTCATGAGCGGTATACCACTGACCTCCCAAGCAATGTCAGTGATATAAGGCCTGGCCAAGATGTTACTGTCACAACTGATAATGGAAAATCCTTCATTTGCACAGTTCGCTTTGATACTGAGGTACCCCACTTTCTCTAGCTTTATATTTTTCAGTAATGAAGCTCAATATTGTGGAAAAGCAGGTGCAGAATTGCTGAGTTCTACGTTGTGTTTGCAAGTTAAGTGTATCTGGAAATTAATCCAACTGCTTCCAATTCTAGTAGTTAACAGAGAAAAAAACATGGTGGCAGTAGTGTGTGTGCATTTCTTGACATTCACATTTATTAGGGTGAGCTCGGTCCGGTCCTGTCTAGGGTTTTGGAAAAAACGGGAACTGGATCAAAGTCTCAGTCCTTTAAAAGTAGGGGGACCGGGACCGGGACAGGGAATGAATATATAAAGAACCAGAACCAAATTGGACCAAAAATCAGTTCAGTTCTGTTTGGTTCTTAGGTTCTATTTAGTTCTTTATTTTCGATACAGTTATGGTTCTACTTTTAATTTTTGTTTCTTATTAATAAAGTACATAAACTTAATGTTATCAGATTTAAAATTAATTTTTGGTTCCAATTAAAATGGTACTTTTATTTTTTAAACTATTTGAATCTAATTTTTGCTGAATAATATACAAAAATAATTTTTCGTATTTTTATTAATAAAAAATAATTTATAATCTCTGAACTAATAGTAATTAAATTTAAAATTTTCAAGAAACTTGTAAAAAAGTTTAAATAAATTTTTTTCCAATTTTAAAACATTTCACACTTTTTAACCCAAAAAATGAACTATTTAAGAATCAAATACTTAATACATAATTATTCTCAAATTTTAAGTTTAGTTTAAGTCTAGGGCGTATTCATTCTTAGTCGATTTGGGTTCAATATTTTGTAAAGGAACATAAAAACAATTTATAATTTTTGAAATAGCAAAAACTGATTTGGAAAACTTTCAAGAAATTTGAGAAAAAAGTTAAAATCAACTTAATTTTTCAAGTTAAGAAAATACTTTCTCTTTTCTTAACTCAAATAATATAATATTTTTTAATTTACTAAAAATCAAGACTTTATTTTCTTCCGTTCTCTTTATTTATCAAATACTTGGTGTAAATTATTCTCAATAATTAATTTAAATAGTGTAGATTTATAAATCTTAATATAATTAATATTTTTGAATTTGATTGTAAGAGTGGTATATATAAGAGATCATATTGAGATTTATAAATTTATGTTCTTTGAAATAATTCTTGAGAACTATTAGATATTAATATGTTGTTCACTGATAAAGTGCCATAATTTTTTTGGTTTAATGAATTTGTATTACAAGCTCTGGTGGGTTAATGTTATGCCTTCTTTGCAATTGCAGGTGGAATTGGCTTACTTCAATCATGGAGGCATTCTTCCATATGTTATCCGCAACCTGATAAAACAGTGAATGTCTACACCATTGGCCAGCGGCCTTTTTCTCCAGGCAATGCGAAGTTTTAACTGTATAATGTGAGAAAGGAACAAAAAATTATTGAATAATAGGAAAAAGAAATCCCTTTGATGGGAGAGGCAATTTTTTAAAGCACTTTCAGCACTATAAATTCATTTTCTGTTTTAACGATTGCTTATAATTCCAGTGTTTATGGAAATTGGTATATTCGGTGGTCTCTTGGTTATAACTAATCAATCTGTAATTAACTGCAGAAGTAATTGTCAAAGTTTTTTTTCGTGGGCAAGGTGACCATGGGACGGTCCAATGTGGGGTTTTAAAAAACTCCTAAACCGATCTGAAAATTCAGGGTTTTCATTTATAAGGAACTTGAACTGTCTCGAAGCGATCATATAATTGAATTGCTAGAAACTTCGGAACGGATCAGTTCCGGTATTCAATGTAAATAGGGTTAGTGGAGTAATGCAGGTATTTGAGAAATAACTTGTATCATACAAATTTCTGTATTCAAAATTAAAAAATAAATGCAATTCATACGTAAAAAAATAACTTATATTGTACAAAATCGGATAAAATAAATTTAACTTTCATTTTATATATAAATGCAATGGAAGAAATTATAGCATAAATATCATAAATTGTAAGTTTTACAAATCATAAATTGCAAGTCATCATAGCATAAATATCACAAATTGTACTAAGTTATTGCTAAGTTATACAAATCATAAATTGTAAGTCCAAATTGCCTGAAATTGAAGTTGAGCTCTTCTAGAGATTACATTTAGATTTGAGTGAGACCTTCAAAAATAGCTTCATTATCGGTTTTTCAGATTTGCCAATATAAAATTGCCACCTCTTGCCAATATAAAATTGCCACCTCCAAAATGATTTTGCCATTCTCCTTATTGTGGAATTTCTTGAAGATTGTATACCACCATTTTATGTAAGATCAAAAAAATTTCTCCTCGGGAATATAATTGAGGTTGTTTCGAAACCAAGTTACTTTTGAATGATTATAGAAAATGACCAGCGTTTAATAGTTTCCTCCTTTAGATTATAGAGAGTGCATATTAGTGAGTGAGTTGTCTTTTCTCTTAAAGAAATTATCTTCTATAGGAAAATAGTTTGTGGCCACCTTCTATAAAAAGTTTTGAATCTTAGGATGCACCTTAATCTTCCAAATTTGAGACCAACCTTCAGAATATTAGGTTGCAAAGCTCGTGGTCAAAGACTCTTCTAATTTCTGCTTCCTCAACTTCAACCAATGATAACTGAACTTAAGTATGAATTAAGCTTCTTTCTTCTAATGCTAGCCAAGTTTGTCTTCTAGTGATGACGGGCCGATAGGAATGTTATTGATTACTAGTGCATCACTATCCTTACAAGGCTTTTAAGCAAAGCTTAATTTCTATTCTTTCTTTAGATAAGTTATACAATCTACTACTTAAAAAATTTGAACATTTTTGGGCTTCTGAGATACTACTTTGAAAATTTCCATTAAGGGGTCCAATTATCATCCCATATTAGGATGAACTCTCCATTGTCAATGTTCAATTTGAACTCATTCTTGATCTCTTCCTTGGCTTCCAGAAGGCTTTGCCATATCTAAAAAGGTCTCTTTCCTTGATTAATTGTCCAAAAATTACTGTGTGGGAAGTGTTTTGCTCTAAGCACTCTACTGCAAAAGGATTGAGGGTTTTGAATCAACTTCCAAATTTGCTTTTTTAACATGGGTATGTTGAAGACCTCCATCTCCTTAAAACCCATGCTGCCCTGCTTTTTACTTGAAACCATGTTGCCCTGCTTTTTAGACTTATTTTTTTTTTTTTCAAATTGATCTAATGGATTTTATTACAATCTTCCCTAATACTCCATCAGAACCTCGCCAATAAACTATTGATAGAAGCACAATAAGTTTTAGGAATTTGAAGACTGACATGGCATAAAAAGATGGCCGCTAATACTACCATGATAAGGAACTCTCTTCCAGCCTAAGAAAAAGATGACTTTTTCAACATTTAATTTTGTTTTGTATTCTTTCTTTAAAAAAAAAAAAGGACTGTTGCTTTGAATGACCATATCATAATGGAAGACCAATATATTTGTCTCTTGAATCTATGGCCTTTATATTAAGGATCTAAAGGATGTCATGTCCCATAACAAATGGAGTTCTCTTGCTGAATATGACATTGGATTTTGAATAGGTTACTACTTGAAGTCTCATTGAAATCTTGAAGGAGATCAACCATAGTTTAAGCCTCCTCTAAATCTACTATATCGAAGATCAGAGTGTCATTAGCAAACATAACAAATAAGACAAGACTTAAGAATGTTAATACCCTTCAAGAACCCCTCTTTGACTTTGGCATTAACCAAAGCAGGTAAAACCTTTGAAGTAAGAAGAAAAAGTTAGGAAGAGAGAGGGTCTTATTACTTTAAACCTTTTGTTAGCTTGAAACAAGGTAAGGATTCTTCATTTAAAATAATGGAATAGTTAACTTGGAGACATATTGCATTAAGAGAAAGAGACCCATCTATCACATAAACCTAGTTTTTCTAGATTTAATTTAAAAAATTCCTATTCAAGCCTATCATAGGCTTTGTTCATATCACGCTTCATAGCCATGTTCTAAGTTGAAGACTTAGAGGTTCTCAAATGATGAAAAACCTTATAAGCCACAATGAAGTTATCTTGGATGGCTCTATTAGGGATGAAAGTGCCTTGAGTTAAGGAAATAATATAGTCTAATAAGTGTTTCAAATGGTTATACAATGGTTTAGAGATAATTTTGTAAATGAAATTAAACAAAGCAATGGGTCTGAATTAGGATATGGACTCTAAAGAACTAACTTTAGGGATGAGGACAATGCTAGTACTGTTAAGTTCTTTTAGTAAGTGTTCATTATTAAAAGAACTTTTAACCATACCAATAATGTCTACTCCCATCACATCCCAATTCTTATGAAAGAAGATACTTGAGAAACCATATGGGCCGAGAGCTTTTGGACTACCCAAACTGAATGTAGCATTTTTAATTTCCAAATTATCATTAATTTTGTAGTTAAAACAAGGCTTATAATAGTATATAAAGAGAATGGGTTTGTAGTTAAGTACACTTATTTGTAATGCTTAAGGACCTTAGCTGAAATCTACTCTTATTCTCCATCCAGTTGCAAAAGTCATTTTTCAATAAGTATTTGATTCATTTGCCTTCTTTAGATAGTTGGGATATGAAAGAATTTTGTGTTCTTATTCGCTACATTCAACCAACTAATCTTGGAATGTTGTTATTGAGATTGTCGATCACCTTCCTCAATTTCATTCTATCATCCTTTGAGAATAGGCCTCTATTGAGTGCTTCTATTTTTATTTTGAAGATTTCAATTTCATGTTTGCAATTATGAACATTCCTTTTGCTCCATTCTTTAAGTTCATATATATCCTTCTTGAGTTTTTAATTCATTTTGTACATTCAAGATCTCACTTGTGATCTATTCCAATCTTCCTTGATAATTTCCCTAAAATCTAGTTCTTTAAGTCACTTTAACTCAATTTTTGATTGTTTAGAAGGATAAAAAAAAAAAAAATTAAGAACAAGTAGATGATGATCTAATTCTAAAAGACGACTAGTAAAAAGCTGACCCTTTGGAAATATTTCCTTTTAGTGCACATTAATAAATCCCCTGCCTAATTTCTCCTAGATTTTGGACACCCTTGATTGATGGTTGCACCATGTTAAAGCCTTTCTTCTACATTCAAGTTCCATAAATCCACATGAATCTTGAAGATGGAGGAAATCGATAGATTGACTAATTTAGAATTCCCTGCCCCCTAGTCTTGTCCAAACTGTTACTAATAATGCTGAAATCCCTATTGCAAGCCCATTCCTATTTTTTTTTTTTATCCTTCATCAAGTTAGAAATCTCCTTTCATAATAAAGCTCTTTTACTCGTATCTAAATCTCCATTCACCCTGATGCTCTACCACCAAGCCTCGCAACCCCTAATTTGGCATTGCATATGAAAATAGTTCTTACATTTGTAATGAACCTCTACTTCATAAACATCATTCCACTAGAGATCCAACCTGTCATCTCTCCCTTTAAGGTTGACATAGTTAGCAAAACCAATCCCAAACATCTTTTAATTCATTATAAAAAGTTAAAATTTTGATTGGCTTTTATGAGGAAGACGAAGCTTGGGCAATTTGTAAAATAGAGCTTTTGGAGAGCTTTGACTGATAAGGACCACCTAATCCTTGGTAGTTCTAAATGAGAGTAAACATGGTGATCTTGGTGGAAGTATGGCTACCATCTTTGCCTTATCAGAATTTTGATCAACTTGAAAGACATCCTTTTTGTATTCATGCTCCTTAGATTTTCCATCTTTATTTGATTGATTAGTAGCCTCAAATGACGAGGATACTTCGATTAAACTTGTTTTGATATCAGTTTTCCAATTCTTCTTTCTATTCTGGCTCTTTTTCTGTAACATAAGACTTTTTGTAGCTTCCTTTCCCAGATAAAAGTTTAGATGATAAAATTAGAGAGCTTTGAGCAAAAAATATGTTCCTCTTAGAGGAGAATTCCCATTATATATCACTAATTCATGCTTATATTTTGCTTTTAAAATAGCTAAGCTAGCATACATATATCTGTCCCAAAATATCCTATAAATCCTAATTAAGGAGGAAATAAAAAATTTACAATCGTAGAAGATATTTGTCAAAGTTGTACAAGGCATAAAATCTATTAGCTTTAAATAACCAGTTATTTGTCAAAGTTGTACAAGGCAAAGAATTTGTTGGCTTTAAGTAGGCAGTATAAAATCTGTAGGCATAGAATTTTATGACTTTAAATGGCCAACATAGAATCTGCTAGCTTTAAATGGCCAGCATAGAATTTGCTGACTTTAAATTGCCAATTAGTTCCTTTAACATCCTCATTTAAATTAATGCTGGTAAATCTACACACATCAATTTGCTAACCAAGAAATTATGACCATAAAATGTCATGAATTTGGTGAAGATATCCACGATTTGTAGAGTGAAGGAGATATCTGGTAGGGTGATAATTTGGCAGTCATAAGCCTTCTAGATATAATGGTACCCAACCTCCATGTGCTTCATGCATTCATGGTAGAAAAGATTGGTAATAATTTGGATGGAATTAATGTTAGCATGTAATGCTTAGGAGAAACCATGCTCTATTAGGAGACCATATAGCCAAATGATCTTGAAACAGGTAGCAGACATGGCATTATACTCTATATTAGTAGATGATTTGGAGGCACAATCTTGCTTCTTGCATTTCCAAGAGATAAGAGCATCACCAAGAAACATGCACCATTCCATAGTAGATTTCCTAGTGTCTGGGCAACTGACTTAATCAACATCACTGTATTCTTATAGTTGGAGTGAAAAATTAGTAGGGAAGAATAAGTTATAACTAGGTGTGCCAAGGATATATCTAATGATGCATCGACTACAAATAGGTGAAGATGCTAAGGGGCTTGTATGAACTTATTGACTGTGCGAACAATATAAGAGAAAGATCCTCAAGAAGCTCCCTTTTGTTACATCAATGTTTCATATTAACTTCCATAGAGGTGTTAACAAAAGTAGCATCTGTAAGTTTAGCTAATGTAATCAAATATAAAATATACTTATGTTAATTCAATAAGATACCTTAAGGCCAATGATGTACCTCTAACATCAAAAAGTAGGTGAGTTGGCCAAGGTCTTTCATGTGAAAGTTGGAATGCGACAAATTCTAAATTAAAAAAATGGCCTCTGTATCAAAAGCATTGATAAGGATATCATCCACATAAACAAGAAGAACAATGATACCCTATATGTCTTTGTAGAAAAAAGAAGGAGTCATACTGGCTTTGAGTAAATGTAAATCCAAGAAGAGTGGATCAAAACTTTTTAAACCATACTCATGGTGCCTACTTCAAGCCATGCAAAAAGGCGTTTTAATTTGCAAACATCATTAGGTGAGGAAGTAGGCATACCATAAGGAAGTTTCATGTAAACTTCCTCTTTGAGATCACCATATAGGGATGTATTCTTGACATCCATTTGATATAAAAACCATGATTGAGATGCATGAAGGGCTACTATTATTCTTACGATGGTTAGTTTGGTTGTCGATGTAAAGGTTTCATCATAGTTTAGGCTATACTTTTGCTTATTGCTAAGAGCAACTAATCAAGCCTTGTAATGGTCTATAGATCGATCAAAATAAAGCTTGATAAAAAACACAAACTTACTACTAAGGGTTTTCATAAATGCAGGACATGGAACAACATCCCAAGTTTGGCTTTCTTTAAGTGTAAGAAGCTTTATTTTAATAGTTTACTGCCAAACTCATTCTCCATTATCTGTTAATAAAATGAAGGATTAAGAATAGAAGATAAAATGGTTGTTAAGGATAAAGAAGGGACAAAACCCTACCTATATGGTGGTTTATGAACTCGATTACTGTGTCAGAGAGGAGCAGTTGTAGTTGCTAGAATAAAGTTAACATTTAGGGAATGAACCTGAGGGGGACCAAATGGTACTAAAGCTTGATCTAATATGTTGTTCGAGCATCGTTGACACATTATAAGAGGCTTAGAATGTATGAGATCTATATAAGAGTTAATAAACACTAGCAAAATAGAAAAAAAGGAGAGAGATGATCATGGTGAGTGAAAAAAAATACTAATTTTCAAAAAAATCACAGTTTGAGAAGACCCTAATACAACGTAGATTGAGATCTTAGCAAACAAAAACTTTCTAGTATACAAAATATTCTAAAAAAGTACATTTAACTGATTGAGCTGTCAATTTTATGCATTCATGCGATGAAAGGTAAACATAGCGTACAGAACCAAAGGTACAAAGATTAGAGTAATTTTGAGGTATGACTAAATAATCAAGTGAAATGAGAGACAAGGTTCAATAAAAGAGAAGGCAATCTATTGATGAGGTAGACAACATTACAGAGAGCTTCACACCAAAATCGAGAGGGCATAAATGATTCTAATAAAAGGGCATGGATAACATCGAGAAGATGATAGTTCCTTCTTTTAGGCACCCTATTTTATTATGGGATTGAAAGATAAGACCATTGAGAAATTATGCCATTGTTTTACAAAATTCTTAAAACGAATAAGACATGTATTCACCCTTGTTGTCAAAATGAAGGATTTTGATATTGGTTGAAAATTAGGTTTGAATATGTGCATGAAAAGCTTGAAAATGACTAGTCATTAATAAATCAATAAATTGAACAACACTAAGAGATATTCCTAAGCAAATCATGAAGTATATTAGGGTTTGGATGTCTGAGATGTTTATGCCACACTCAATAATCAACATGAGCAAAATTGTAGGTGGCACATGGAAAAGAGAAAAATGGAGCCAAAGGAAATTGGAGAGGAAAAGATGTCTTACTATTGGTCCCCCTGTAATCATCTTCCTTAATTATCACATTTAGAAAATTCCACTATATAATCATTGTCAATCGACTGATTAGTAAAAATAAGATTAATGGTAAGGCCAGAAGAGGGAAAGACATTGGTTAGAGAAGAAGAAACATTGCCAATGGCTATGGTAGATAAAGGATTTCCATCAACTATATAAATCTTGAGTCTTTCAAAATATTTATTTACACTAGTGAAGAAATTAGCATTGTTTATCATATGATGGGTAGCTATAGAATCAAAGTATTAAGGAGGTTATGTAGAGAAAGGTTTATCTGAGATTCCTAAAGTGGAGAATGCAAAAATGATCATTTGTTGAATCATTTTAGGAGTCACAGATTGAATAAGAGCATGAGCACTTTGCGTTAGATTATTGTATTCATAGAACCATTAGTACTAGAAGAGCCAACTAAGGCAGTATATGTTGTTTCATATTTCTTTAAGGGTCAGGTAGGGCATTCCATGCTAATATGGCCATCCATTTTGTAATAGTTGTAAAAGCCTAATGGCCAAATCCTTTGCAACATAAGCAATGAACAATGCCTATGTTCTTACCTTTAGTTTGCCTTGAGCTAAACAAGCTATAGGAATAAAGGTGGATCTATGTTGTTCTATGCTGGTTTGAGTGAGAAATTGCTACTCCTCAAGAAATAAATCATTAAGGCATGTATCTAAGGACGAGATAGGTTCTCGATTTATAAGATTAAACCTAGTGCCTTTAAATTTAAATCTCAGTTTCATAAGGAATTGATCCCTTCTAGTAGTTTCATGGATAGATTGAATAGAACTAAGACCTTTAGGAGGTAAGGTAGCATAAACTATATCAGTATATTTAGCCCAAAGATTCATTAAGCTAGAATTAAAAAAAATAAAGAGACTACCCTATTAGAGAGTGGCTAATTCATGTTTAAGATGGAATCGACAAATAGTGTTGTGTTAATTATGGAGTTTCTTTAAGTAAATCCACATCTCATATGTTATTTTGAGGGGTCAAACTTTTATTAGATTCCACAGATCCTAAAATCCATGCTATGATTTGAGCATCCTCGACCTCCCACTTAGAGTACTCATCATTGTCTTTAACTTTGTCAAAAATAGGTTTGTTGTTCTTCAACATAGGCCCATAAATCCTTGCCTTTGATGAATATCTTAAAGTGGAATCCTGGGCTGAGTAGTTTATCCCATTAAACTGAATTAAGAAGGCATTGTACTTGTCTGAACACATAAGGCTGAGAGAACTTGATCAAGAATAACTAAGAACAAAGGATGAGTTGGAATTAAGAAAAAAAGTGAAAATTTAGAATTATGGCTTTAATACCATGATAAACTTAGAGAGTTTTGAGTAAAAAGTATGTTCCTCTTAGAAGAGAATTCCCATTATATATCTAAGAATATAAGCTATCTTTCGCCTTCAAAAGAGCTAAACTAAAATATATAAATCTATCTAAAAATATCTTATAAATCTAATTAAGAAAGAAATAGAAGATTTATAATCATGAAAGATATTTATTAAAGTTGTACAAGGCATAAAATCTACTGGCTTTAAATGGCCAACATAGAATTTATTGGCTTTAAATGGCTAGCTAATTCTTTCAACATTAGAATTTGGGTATTAAAGGATGATAGGGAGAGGACTAAAGGCTAATAGGAGGAGATTGCGTAATGGTTAAATGGAATAAACTATGGGTTTAGGTTTTTTCTAGCCAGTGGAGAAAGGGTATTACGACCTCTGTTTAGGGCTATGGAAACAATGGGCTATATCGTTTTGCTTATTAGGTTGGGTAGTTGGATTATCAATTTATTTAACGTAAGGATCTTTTAGTTGGGGTTTATAGGATGGAGATATGAGTTATGGGTTTGTTTCGAGTTGGACAACAGATGGTTATCAAGTCCAAAGGGTTGTGTTGAATTGGGCTTTTTTTGTTGCATACTTTTATAGTTTAATTCTCTTAAAAATTGGAGTTCATGATTGAATTTAAACTACAAAAGAACTATATGGAAAATACGTATGTTTTATAAGGTTAAAAAGGAGAAAAAGTGGCTAAAGAGGAAGAAAAGCCAACTTAAGTTTCAATTTTGATCACTACTCAGTATTTTAGGCATAACTCTCTCTACAAACTCCAAATTAGGTGATTAAAAAGGAATTTGAAAGATAACACACAGGACTATAACTTTTATGTTTTGTTATTGAGCTAATTAGGCTATCCTTGAGGTCAAAAATGGGTTGCAAGTGAGCATGGCCATGTTACATGACCATGCACCTAAGAATCAAGTTAGGCATAATGTTTCTAGAACACACGACCTCGAAGTACATCCATGCACCTCAAACACATAGTCATGAACCTTTAAGAAATGGCCATGCACCATTTGGAACATATGGAATCATAAAAATACATGGCTGTACACCCAAGAAACACAACCATGCATCCCTAGAAAACCAAAAAATGCAATTTTTAATACCTTTTAATCTCTTAATTTTCTAATCCCCAAGCTTCCTATTTAGTAAATAACTTAAAAGCATTATTTAAAGAGCTAAAACCTTATCAATTGGGCATTAATAATCAACAAATAACAATACAAAAAGCAAAAAAATCAATCAAGCAAGGACTAAGGAACAAAGAGGTGTAAAAAGGCAATCATTTAAGAGCTTAAAGAATTAAAGTCCATGGCTTCCAATATCATTAGTTTGATTGTTCCTTCTTCTCTTTATTCCAATATGGGCTAATTTTCTTCATGTTAGGGTTATAGATGGATCTTGTTTAACTCTTATGATTATCTAATTTAAGTTCTTTTAGTTTTATTCATTATAGTGGTAGCAATCATTGTGAGCTTTATATTGACTAAAGAGTCCTTAATCATATTGAGTTTTACGAACTGACTATTGAGAGATGCTTTTCAAAAAATGGACCTTCAATGATTTCCTTAATCTATTATTGTATTGGGAGACCTTAATAGTTTTATTGGACTAGGGTTGTTAACACTAAGTCTTAAACCTCTTTTGATCTTGACAAAGAGGATTGATCAATTCTAATGTTTCAAATTAAGTGTTGTTTAGCAATTTTAATCAGTCTTTACATTGGAAGTTGGATGAAGTTAAAAATCTCCAAAGTAAGCTAGTGCCTCTTAATTTGTAACCGCAACTTGATAAATCTTGACCGCGAACTAGACCAAGGCAGGTTGACAAAATGGACAGATGTATTCATGAGCCACTTCTCTGCCGTGACCAATTCAAAGAAAGGAAAGCCAATGTCATAGATGAATTTATGGTGTAAGTCATGCCTCAGTTGTGACCGCAAATTTTAAAGTAACTTAAGAGGGAATCAAGTTCATAACCACAACTTGACAAGTGTCCTAGGTAACCGTTAGAAGACAAAAATCGCGATGACAACTTGTGGGTAGTGACCGCAAATCTTGAAGAAGAAGATGAGCATTTTTGGCAGATGAATTCATGTCCTTTATCGCGGCCTATACAAGAAAAATCGTGACTGCTACTTTTGAGAGCAGGTGAAAGACAATGACTATATTTTTCTTAGTGAACTGATGAAAAGCTGTCACGTGGACTAGTTGTTAGATACAAACGAGATTTTTCATATGGAATTTAGATTTCACAACCGTTAATGAGTAGTAGTGATCGTGAATTGATACTGTCAAACATTTAATGCGAAAATCTGTCTAGCACACGTTGAAGATTTTGTAACAGTTTTCTTGCAACGTGTCTTTGGTGGGTAGAGGCTATAAATACCTCACTAAACATATGTAAATGTAAGAGAATTGATAACTTTGTAACCAAACTCTTGCAATTTTGCTATTCAATCTTTTCTATTCTTTTAGACATTGTTTGGTGTGAGCATAAACACCATTTGTAAAGGTTGTAGTGTGAGCCTGTCAAAACACTAAGAGAGGTTATTGTGTGAGCCTATTAAAACACAAGTGTAAAGGTTATTGTGTGAGCCTCAAAAATACAAGTGTAATGGTTGTTGTGTGAGCCTTCAAAACACAAGTGTAAAAGTTTGGTGTGAGCTTGAAAAACACCATTGATAGATAGTAGAACACCCAATTGCTAAGAATTGGGGAGTGGTTGTAGGGTCAATTATACCTTAACCACTATAAATCTTGTGTCTCTATTCTACTCATTTCACTTCTCCCTTTTCTGTTTTAATTTTTATACACCATTTCAACCCCTCTCTTCTTAGTGCCTAGAACCAACATGTGGTATCAGAGCATCGTTTCACAATCAAACCTTCATTAGGTGAATAAAGATCATGGCGCAAGAGGGAATCCACTCACAACTCAAGCGATAATCCACTCACAACTCAAGCTTCACTTTGGTGGAACAGACTATACTCATTGGAAGTATAAGATGGAAATCTATCTTGGCATAGATATGACGGACCTTTGGGATGTGGTCATCAAGGAATGGAAGCCACCCACCAGAGTTGTGGATGGTAATGAAGAATTAATCCCAAGAGAAGAATGGGTTGAAGCTTACCAGAGATCAAATGGCAAAAATAAGAGAGCAATGACCATTCTTCTAAGCTTTCTCTATAGAGAAGAGATTAGAAGAGTGCAACATTGTCAAACTGCACATGCCATTTGGATGACTCTAGAGAACTATCATGAAGGCACAACTCTAGTAAAATCAAACCCTTTAGAGATGTATGTCATCGAATGGGAACTCTTCATGATGAAGGACAATGAGAGCATCACAGAAATGACAAATAGGCTCTTATCCATTGTCACCAACATAAAGAAATTTGGAAGAGCTCTTACCAACTATGAGGTAAACACAAAAATCCTCAAAACTCTTCCTCTAGATAAATTTGGTGCTAGTGTTTGTTGTATGCAAGAGTCCAATCTGGAGATTGAGAAGGTTCCAACCGACATGTTGATAGGCAAACTGTTGACCGATGAGTTAGCCTTGCAAAAGGATGAACAAATGAAGAAGCTAAGAGGTCAAGAGATAAACAAGAAAAAGAAAGAAGAACTCTAGCTCTTAAGTCTTCAACAAAGGAGAAATAGGTAGAAATCACCTCTAGTGATGAAGAAAGTGACAAGGAAGAAGAAGAGCTAGCAATGCTCTCTAGGAGGACAAAGGGGTTGATTAAGAGAAGAAAAGAAAGAAAATACTTCAAGAAGACAACTTCTAGTCTAGGAGAGAAATCCAACGATGTCACTTGTTATGAATGTGGCATGCAAGGTCACAACAAGTATGAGTGTCCCAAATTAAAGAAGAAGAAGAGATGAGACAAGGAGAAGAATAAGAGTTTTTTAGCCACTTGAGGCGATAGCTCAAGTGAAGAAGAGGAAGAAAGAGAGGTTGCCAACATTTGTTTCATGGCACAAAAAGACTCTACAAATGAGGTAAGTACTTCTTTCCATTCTCATTCTGATTTTGAAATTGATGAGATA